>CATIWR010003133.1:0-10522 GCA_949677035.1 Omphalea diandra | reverse complement strand
CTGGTGTTTATTGCTCACACCTAACAAATGTAAAGAAGATGAAGAAAATGAGTAGCAAAGACTTAAGAGCTTTCAATGCTTGTAATAAATTTGTTAGCAACTTTCTTCATGGCTGTTTGGTGGGGTATTTATAGCCAAACTTCTTCAAAGAGATGTTGCAGATCATAGCTCATTAAATCTTTGAGACATGCTTGACAGATTCTGCATTTAATGCTTGTCAGGATGAAATCGCGGTTGCTACTGCCTTTCGCAGTCGTGAAATCCAAATTCTTCAAGGGAAAGACCGTTTGTTTCTAACGGCTAGTCCACGTGTCAGCTTCTTATTAGTCCACTGGGAAAATATAGCCGTTGTCCTTCACCTACTTTCAGAAGTCGCGGTCGCGAGTTTTTCTTGCACAGGACGCGACAGACACCGCAAATTCAACTGCCAAAATTGGTAACTTTCTTCTGCAGAGATCGCGGTCGCTACTAGCAAGATGTCTTCGCGATTTTTGACTTTCAACAGTCTCATTGGACACTTGTTAGGCTGTGGTTGTGGACTTGCTTCCCTCTTGAATTTCTTTGAAATTCACGGTCGCGACTCAGCCGAGATTTCTACCGCGAATTCATCTATGACATTTTGACCTTTCTCTTTTCAGGGATCGCGGCCGAGAATGACACTGCGATTTTGCCTGTTTGATTTTCAACATGTCTTAACATGAATCGCGGTCGCGAATTTTTAGGTTGCGGTCGCGATTTTCATGTCACTTTGGAATACATCAACTTCTTCATTTCTTCTTAAGGGATTGATTCAATTCTGCAACAAAAACACTTATTTGAAACATTAGTGACGATCAATCTACTTTGTCAAGATCAAAAGAGGTTTTAAACCTAGGATTGATTATCCTAGTTCAACAAGATCTTTGGTGAACTCTTTTATTATGATATGAAGTGATTTTTGACTTGCAGGCTGTCATTCGAATAACTGCCTACTCTTTGCATTCTTCAGGCAGATTAATATGTAATCTTGCCCATTTATTGTTAACATTGGGTTCAAAGAGTTGTACTATAAGGCTATTCATGTGGATCTTTATTCAGACTACTACTTTTATGCCATAGGATAGACTGAAGAGTCATTCTTTATGGACTCTTTTGGCAGTTGTTTAGTACATCCAAAAAATATGGGTTAGTTGTTAACCCATTCTCCTTTGGCTTTATCAAGTCTTTTCTTTAATCTATTGGGATTATTATGTTGGTGACCTCTATTTGCCCATTTGTTTAGGGATGGGCTACTGAAGTGATCTTAAGGTTGATGTAGAGGTTATTGCAAACTGTTTGAAGTTATCACAATTAAACTGCTTGCCATTGTCTTTGATGAGAGTATTAAGGATACTAAATATGCAAATAACTTCCTTCCAAATGCAATTTTCTACCTTATTACTGTGATGGTGGCCACTGCTTCGACCTCTATCCATTTGTTGAAGTAATCAATGGTGACAATTATGAACTTTCATTGTCCTATTACTTAGGGAAAAGGTTTGTGGATGTCCATTCCCTAAATGGAAAATGGCTAGGGACTAGTTATATTAATCTACTAAACTACTAGGATTATGGAGATTCTATCATGTTTTTGACATTTTTCATAAGAGTGAGCCAATTCTTGAGCATCTTTCCTGATGATAGGCCAGTATAACCTTTGAAGTGGGGTTTTACGGGCTATAATAAGTGATCCTTTGTGAGTGCCATAAATCCCTTGATGTATCTCGAAGAACATAGCTACCTTCCTCTTTTAAAACACATTTTGTCTAAGGATGGGTGGCTGATGTTTGGGATAATGTTCCATCTTGATATGAATATTTTGTATCACTTTTGTACCCTAATAGCTTCCACTTCATCTTCTGGTAGTTCTCCTTGTCCAGATATTAAAAGATTGGCTTCATCCATATGTTCAGCTCTGCTATACTCAAAATCTTCTATTCAACTACGATGGGCTAGAGTCGTTCTTTCTGAAGGGGGAGATTTTGAAATGCCTCTCATTGTTTCATAGTTCCTTTGGTGATATTGTCTGCTTCTATGTTCTTCTCCCTTGGGATACTAGTAATATTCCATGTTCCTCCTTACTATGTGAGTCTGTTGAATAAGTGTTGGCTCCTCTTCAGATATTTTGCTAAGTTATTGTCTTTAGTCTAAAAATCTCTTATTATTTAGTTAATGATAGCATAGTGTCACTGAACAACTACAACTCCTCTACTTTTACTTCAAGGGCTAGGTTTAGCGTAATGATTAGAGCTTCATATTCTACAACATTATTAGCAGCATTGAATTTTTAAGGCAACTACATATATTATTTTAAGTTTACTAAGGCTATGGAGGATGACTTGTGCGCATACTATGTGTTCATTTTAAGCACATCTACATATAACGTCCATGCATCTTTTTTGGTGGTGGTGTAATCTATTCATCACCTGGAATCTCCATGACAAAGTCAACTAAACACTAGGCCTTCAAGGCCAGTACGTGTTCATACTTGATATCATGTTTGCTGATTTGAAGTGTCTAATGTACTAGTTGCCCAAAAGTGTCTTGTCTTTGCAAGGCTTTTCTTAATGGTTGATTTGTCCAAACCACTATGGCGTGCACCTGAAAATAGGGTCTTAACTTCCATGTAAAAGTTACTAATGCCATAGTGAGTTTCTATACTCTTAGATATCTTCGATCGACCTCATAAAGGACTTTGCTAGTATAGTAGATAGGATGTTGTTTGCCACTTACTTCTTATACCAGGATTGAGGCTAACATTTCTTATCTTACTGCCAGGTACATATAAAGTGTTTCTCTCACTTTGGGTCGGCTAAGGAGAAGAGGGGTGATAAGGAACACTTTGAGTTCTTCAAATGTTGTTTGATAATCCTCTAACCATTTAAAGTGTTTCACTTTCTTCAAGCTTTTGTAGAATGATACGCATCTCTTTGCTGAACAAGATATGAACCATCATTATCTTGTAATCTTTTTGTTTAACTTTTGAACCTCGTTGATGGTCTTTGGAGGTTTCATGTCCAGGATGGCTTTAATCTTCTTAGGGTTAGCCTTAATACCTTTAAAATCATGAATCCTAGAAAATTGTTTGCTTTGACTCTGAAGGTACACTTCTCTATATTCAACTTCATGTCATACTTATTTAAGATGCTAAAAACTTCTTGTGGATCATTTATGTGGGATGCATCAATTTTTTTTTAACAATAATATCATCTACATACACTTTTACATTGTTACTGATTTGGTCTCTAAACATGAGGTTTATGAGCCTTTAATAAGTTGCTCCTACATTTTTCTGCCTGAATGGCATCATTGTGTAGCAATAAGTTCCTTAATCTATGACAAAGGCAATTTTCTTCTAATATTCTAAATCTATTAGTATTTGGTGGTGTCCGTGGGTCACATCTAAATAGTTGTACTTAAAAAAATAAGCAGTTGAGTACACCAACTGGTTGATGTTCAATAATGGGTAGCTTTCCTTCAAGCAAGCCTTATTCAAATTTATGAAGTCAATATGCAACCTTTATTTGCCATTTGGTTTCAACATTGGCCATCTTATCAGGGTATTTTACTTCTCTAATAATACCTGTGTTTGGTTGTTTTCCTTTTTGGGGCGAACCTCTTTTTCTTTTATTTGGCAAGCTTTGCCTTGGGATCCACATTCAGTTTGTGGCAAGCTATACCTAGAATTTCCTCTAGTTTGGAGTTGAACATTTTAACATTCTCTATAATTACATGGGTTAGTCCTTTTATTGTTACCTGACTCATATCTGTACCATATTTAACTATTTTGTTAGCTATAATTTTTAGTTTAGTGAACTTTTCAACTAGTTCAATATGTCTTTTTCGTTCAGGATCTACTAGTTCGATCTTTGACATTCTTTTGTTTTGTTGGAGGGCTATATGGTTGCACTTATTTGCTGACTTTTGGCTTTCCCTAATGGTAACCACTCCTTTAGGTATAGGGATCTTCATGGTGAGGCATCTTATGTTGTGGATAACTGTCGTTTCGAAGAGGTATGGCCTTCCAAGGATCCCATTATATGGTAATTCTTTACTTATTATATGGAATATGGTTTTGGCTATCGATGATAGGTCAGACTGTTCATTAATAAGATATTCATTTATGATTCCTTCCACCATTAAGGCATCATTATAAAGGAGTTTGACATGTTCTTCATCTTCAACCCTGAACATTATAGTTGAAATTATCTCCTTCTGGGTGATGATGAGGAAGATATCTAAATGTTAAAGTTTTCTAAAACAGAGGTTTGGTTGATCACCTTTTATAATCATGTCGATTACTATGGCTATCCTTCTACTAAGGCATTCTTTCATTCCTTTTTTAGTGTCTTCCACCCTTGGCCTTTTTCCTTTATCATCTTTGATAAACTTTTAAAGGGCTTTTATTTGTATTAATATTTTGACTTTTTCTTGAGATCCTAGCATTGCTTATAATCATGTCTATGGTCTTCATGGAATCTACAAAATAAAGTTTTATCCTTCTTAGCAGCCTTATCAGTGTTTAGCCTTCAATGGTACTTTATATTAGTATCATTTTATTTGATCCAGAGAAGAATATTACCTTGGGTGTTGTTTAATGGTGTGAACTTTGTGTTTGCACCACTATTTGTTTGACTAGATGGAGCATTGTAGCTTTGGAGGGTTCGATAGGTGGAACTATTCTCTATTCTCTCCTAAGTTGTTTTCTAGTTCCGTCATTCTCCATTCTTTCACTTTTCTCTTTTTCCTTCATCTAATTCCATGTATCACTGAGCTATATAGATCAGCTTAGAGTAAGAATCTATACCTTTGTGTGAAGCCTGTCCTTTAATTTGTCGAATGTGATTCCACACCTCATGGCCTTTGTATCTATTTATACATTTATGGTCTTTATTTCCATGGCTTATTTATTAAATTTGTCAATGTACTATTAGATGGTTTCACCCTTTCTTTGCTTGTAAGATCTTAAGGAACTTGCTTTCCTCTTACAAGAAATGTTTGTGGCAAACCTCGACAGAAAAAAATGTTTCAATTATATAAGGAATGAATAGAGTTAGAAGGTAGTTGAAGAGATCACCATTTTGTTGTTTCAGTGAGTGTAGTAGGGAAAAACCTTAAGGATGGAATCTGAAACATTACTGAGAAGTATGGTTGTTCGAAAGGTGGATAGATGAGTTTTTGGATCCCTAATACTATTATACATATGTAGTGTAGGAAGTTTCCATTTGGGGGGAGGGAAGGGACCTCTTTTCAATAATCTCCCATGCTATAGGTGAATCCTCTAGGTATTTCTTAATAAAACCTAACTTAGCCCTTGACTGCTCTTCCTGGGAGTCTACTTCTTCTTTAGTAATAGTCCTAATCTCCTATTTGTCGGACTTCATTGTTGTTTCATCCCTGTTCGCTAGTTGTGTGTTTCTAGAACCTTAGGGGTCCAATGGTCATGGTTGTTTATGTTGTTATATATTAAGGGTAGCTAGATTGGGATTAGTGGCTCTGAACATTTATTGAGTGAAATTATCTAAGGCTAATTGCATGGTTCTTGCTAAGGCCTCTTAGAACTAAGATAAGGCTTCATTTGTAATAGCAGTTGCATTATTAATAATGGTATATGTGGTGTTTATTAGAGCTACACTTGAAGATGAATTCTTCTTTACGTGTTGAAAGAATGGGATGTTGGATCTAACTTGGGAGTTTTAGTAAACCAAACATGTTTTGATGATTACAAACACATTAAAAAGCTAATTTTTATTCAAGTTGGTGTGTAAGATCATATAGGTACATCAATCTTTTGAACAAAGGCTTTAAGAAGAAGAGTTTTTGGAAAATCTCTAAGTATTCAAAGCCAACGGTGTTGTGACTTAATTAACAAGCGTTGGATATTCTTAACAAGTGTTGAAGTGACAATGGTGAGTTAAGGTTTCTAGACCCCTCAAACATCGTCTTTCTCATAACACAATAGGCATTAGATATTGAAATCACTTGAGCTTTCCAAGCAGACCTTCATAATGGGCTTTCCATTTTCGCAATGGGTATGGTTCATCAATACCTCAACAGGCATTGCATTTTCGCAACAGAAGTTAAACCAAATGACTTGATGTGAACAGAACCCTCGAAGCTTGACATGGGCCTTGGACTTATACCAATGGTCGTTGGAAAAGCATAAGGTAGAGCTAGAGTTTCTGGACCTTCCAATGGGAAATGTTCAAATATTCAATAGGCATTAGGACACTTTTCAATATGCATTGAACCAAAGCCAATAGCTACTGAAACACTATACAAAATCTTGAAAAATAGAGCTTCAAGTTCACATCCTCCTAGAGATTTCCAATAGTCATTATCCATATCCGAACATAAGTTAAAGTTTAATTCCAATAAGCATTAGGAAGCTCCAACAATCATTGAAGGAGTTGGTGACTAAAAAATTGGGAAAGTTAAAAGAGGAGCATCTAGACAAATCTCTTTCCAATAGCTAGTTGTAACAGGCATTTTAATAAAATCAACTGTCATTGAAGTTGCATGTCACCCAACAATGGGTGTGGAGACTATCCAACATCCATTAAATGACTACTTTATGACACAGAGTGAAAGCCTTCCTTCTGACGGCTAGTTTCATGTCTCTACTTATAAAAGGACTATCCCATAACAGGATTAAGGAGAGAAAAAGTGAAAAGTGGCCAAAACGAGTTTATTCTATTGTGAAAACTATCTTTAGCAAAAGGGGTGAAACAAGTTGCATTTTCACCCAACAATAGGCGTGGAGACTATCCAACAGGCATTGAATGACTACTTTATGATACATAGTGAAAGCCTTCCTTCTAACAGCTAGTTCTGTGTCTCTACCTATAAAAGGACTATTCCATAATAGGATTAAGATGAGAAAAAGTAAAAAATGGTAAAAAAAAAATGAGTTTATTTTGTTGTGAAAACTATCTTTAGCAAAAAGGGTGAAACAAGTGTGATTTAGCTTCAAGGGAAGATCAATTGTCAAAGCTTGTATAAGACTTCCTAAAAAAATAGAGTTGAAGAACAAACTTAAGACATCTCTCAAAACTCTCCATGAAGCCAAGCACGATTTGTAAGTGTAGTCATTATTGTTTATTGCTTGAGTGAGAGTGTTCTTTCTCATCTTTAAATTGTAAATTCTTTATAGAAAGGTTTGTTGGTTTAGGAGATCTTGGCAGATCTAAACCATTTTTGTGAATGGCTTAAGGTAACACTTGTAAACTACGTTAGGAAATGGTCTTAGTACCTCCAAGAAGTCTATTTGTAACGGCTTAATAGTGCCCGAAAACTACTAGCATGAAGATTATTGATAGCACCTAGAATCTATTTTGATAGTGAAAGGCTCTAGAGGAAGACTAGAGGAGAGGAAGTAGGCAGGGTTGTGCCGAACCTCTATAAATTGATTGTGTTGATTTCTCTTTTTTTTCTGCATATAACTTCCATTTATTTTTACTTGTTATTGCCTTATTCAACTCCCCTTCTAGAGCAACAAGGGACAATAATTGTTATAAGAGCTTGTCTCTCTATCAAGGCATAAGTGTTGGACTAGGCTGTGTAAACCTAAGTCAAAACTCTTTTGATCTTGACAATATAGATTAAAAAGTTCTAATGTCAATTTTAAGTGTTGTTTTTACAGTTTATAAGAGATATGTTGAATGAAAGTGAAAATCTTCAACTTTTAAAGGGACATCCAAATTTACAGTCGGTATCCCATAAATCTGATTGCAATATTGTTATAAGAATGAATGAAGCTAGGCAAGAGGAATTCGCAGGGAAATTCACAGCAGCGATATAGTCGAAGGAAGTGAGCGTGAGTCACAGAGGAATTCGCGATCTCAATTTTGCCCAAGACTTAGGTATCTCACTACCGCGACTTTTGATAGTTGTTAGAACACAACAACTATATTTTCCTAGACAACTAATGGACAACTGACACGTGGACTAGCCATTAGACACAAACAAGGTTTTTCGCTAAAATTTTTAGCTCTACAATGGAAATTAGAAATTTGCGACCACGAAATGGGAGTAGTGATCGCGACTTTTGCCTAACAAGCATTTAATACTAAATCTGCCCCACACTTCTTAGAGATTTATTGATAGTTTTAGAGTAACATCTCTTTGGTGGATGTGGGCTATAAATACTCTGCCAAACTGATGTTAATGCAAAAGAAGAACTATTGGTAGTGCCAAAACTCTTGCAAAGTTATTTCTCTACTTTAATTCCTTATTTCTTTGTACATAGTTTGGTATGAGCTTTAAACATTGTTGGACTAGGATTATTATTCCTAAGTCTAGAACCTCTTTTGATCTTGACAAAGTAGATTGATCATCACTAATATTTCAAATAAGTATTGTTTTTGCAGAAATGAATCAATCTCCCAAGAAGAAATGAAAGGAGTTGATAAACTCCAAAGTGACATGTAAATCACGACCATAATCTAGGATTCGCGACCGCGACACATGTTAAGACATGCTGAAATTCAAGTAGGCGAAATCGCAGAGCCATTCTCGACCGCGACCAATGGAAAAGAATAAGCCATTCTGTGACAGATGAATTCGCGGTGCAAGTCACGCCTTAGTCGTGACTGCGAATTTCAAAGTTACTCAAGAAGGAAGCAAGTCCACAACCACAACCTGACAAGTGTCCCAAAAGACTGTTGGAAGTCAAAAATCATGGAGGCATCTTGTTGGTAGGGACCGCAAACCCTGTGGAAGAAAGTTAACCACTTTGGCAAATGGATTCACGTCCTCTGTCGCGGCCTGTGCAAGAAAACTCGCGACCGCGACTTCTGAGAGTAGGTAAAAGACAACAGTTATATTTTTCTGGTGAACTAATAAGAAGCTGCCATGTGGACTAGCCGTTAGACACAAATGGGGTTTCCCTTGAAGAATTTGGATTTCGCGACCTCGAACGGCAGTAGCGACCGCGATTTTATCCTGACAAGCATTTAATGCAAAATCTGTCAAACATGTCTCAAAGATTTGATGAGTTATGATCTGCAATGTCTCTTTGATGAAGTTTGGCTATAAATACTCCACCAAACAGCCATGAAGAAGGTTGCTAAGGAATTTATTATAAGTAATTAAAGCTCTCAATCTTTGCTACTCATTTTCTTCATCTTCTTTCTGAAATTGTGATTGTTAGGTGTGAGCATTAAACACCAAGTTTTGAGGTTTTGTGTTAGCCTGTAAAAACACCTCTAGGACGGTTTAAGTGTGAGCCTAGTGAAACACTTGAGTGAGGTTTTGTGTTAGCGTAGAAAACACATTATTGCAAGGTTGTGTATTAGCCATCAAAACACAAGTTGTATAAGTTGGGTGTGAGCTTGAAAACACCATTGAGATAGTGAAATACCCAATTGATTGATTGGGGAGTGGACGTAGGGTCAATTATACCTGAACCACTATAAATTGATTTTCTCCTTTATTCTCTCTTCTCCTCTTTTGTCTTTGTTTTGAAATTTTTATTCACCAATTCAACCCCCCTTTTTGGTGCCTAGGGACAACAAGTGGTATCAGAGCAAGGTTTTCACAAATCAAACCTTCATTGGGTGAAATAAGATCATGGCACAAGAAGTAAAGCACTCACAACTAAGGCCTTATTTTGATGGAACAAACTATACTGATTGGAAGTATAGGATGGAGATCTACCTATACACAGATGTGGTGGACCTTTGGGATGTGGTAGTCAAGTAATGGAAGCCTCCTACAAGAGTTGTGGATGACAATGAAGAACCAATCCCAAGGGATGAATGGGTTGAAGCTCATCAAAAATCAAATGGCAGGAACAAGAGAGCAATGACCATTCTCCTAAGCTCACTTTCAAAAGAAGAGATTGGGAGAGTGCAACATTGTCAAACTGCACATGCCATATGAAAGACCTTAGAGAACTATCATGAAGACACAACCTTAGTCAAGTCAAGCTGTTTGGAGATGTATGTCACCGAATGGGAACTCTTCATGATGAAGGACAACGAAAACATCACAGAAATGACAAATTGTCTCTTGTCCATCGTCACCAATATGAAGAAGTTTGGAAGAGCACTCACTAATTATGAGGTAAACACAAAAATTCTTAAAACTCTTTCTCTTGACAAATTTGGAGCTAGGGTGTGCAGTATTCAAGAATCCAATCCAAAGATTGGAAAGGTCCAACATATGTGCTCATTGGCAAGCTCTTGACTCATGAGTTGGCCATACAAAAAGATGAGCAAATGAAGAAGCTAAGGGGCCAAGGTGAAAAACCAGAAAAAAGAACCATGGGTCTTAAAGCTTCAATAAGGGAGAAAGAAATAGACACATCCTCAAGCAAAGAGGACAGTGATAAAGAAGGAGAAGAGCTAGCAATGCTCTCAAGGAGAACCAAAGAATTGATAAGAAGGAGAAAAGAGAAAAGAGACTTTAAGAAATCAGCCCAAAGCCCAAAAGAAAGATCAAATGATGTCACATGCTATGAATGTGGCAAGCAAGGGCACATGAAGCATGAATGTCCCAAGTT
>CATIWR010003126.1:0-15609 GCA_949677035.1 Omphalea diandra | reverse complement strand
TTTTTTCATTCACAGTGCACCTCATGTCGCTTAGGTGCGTGCCTACGCCTTGCGCCTTGGCTCTAGGAGCCCTTCGCACCAAAGGGCCTCTTGCCCCTTAGATAACTACAACTCCAGGCTACCCAAAACCCCACGCACCTCCTTCCTCTGAAGAGGGGGGAAAAAGGTTGCTAAAAGATTTAAAACAGCAACAATCCTAATACAGTTTCACTATGCCACTTACATGTCTCTCTGCTTGTTCTTTTTGAACTTGAAGGTCTCTTTGATTCTTCTCAGCCAGTGCTTTTGCCTGAACATAGAAGATGTCAATCTAATACTTGTCTGGTTAAAAACAAGCATAAGGCATAAATATCACTATCAAATAAACATACCGCACGCTCCTGAGTCCTCTGATGACGTTCCAACCGAGCTCTTCGCCTCTCCTCAGTTTCTCCCTCAACCTCTTGGAACTCTCCAGATGTTACAGTAGCTTTTTGCAAGAAAAAGTAGTTAAGCCATTGCATCAACAAAGAATTCCAGGATGTTGAACAAATTATTCTAAATAAATTAAAACAAATAAATACCTCCAAATATAGAAGATAGATCATCAACAATATTTACACTTGATGATGCTTTCTTCATGCTAGATGTAGCTGCAACAGATGTCCTTCTGGCATTTTCAGAGCCTCCTTTATTCTGGGTATCAAAGAAAGGATCCTGCAATATAGGTTGACATATTAACCCACATATACTGCAAGAAGTCACTGGGTGGCACAAATGCTAATAACCATTGATCCTAACCGAAGAGTTAGCCCTTGGCCTTGGTGCACTGCTAGCTCGAGAACTGAAAAATGATTCAAGATCATTTTCATTCCTTTGTTGATTATCATTCTTTTGTTGGTTTGCTCTAGCTGCAGCAGCTGCCCTTTCTCGAGCCTCTGCAGCCGCCCTCTCCCGAGCTTCTGCGGCAGCCCTTTCAAAAGCAGCTCGTTCTGCTCTCTGTCTAGCATCAGATTCAGCCCTTGCAACAGCAGCTCTCTCCCTTGCTTCTGTGTTTGCCCTTTCCCGTGCTTCTGAAGCAGCCTTTTCAGCTCTTTCTCTTGCCTCTGCTGCTGCCCTTTCACGAGCTTCAGCTTGTGCTCTCTGAACTGCAGCCCTTTCTGCTCTCTCCCGAGCTTCAGCAGCAACCTTTTCTACAGCAGCCTTTTCAGCTTTTAGACGTGCTTCAGTAGCTGCTCTTTCACGTGCCTCTCTAGTAGCCCTTTCTACTGCTTGCCGAGCCTTTTCCCTTTCTCTCTCAATCTCCCTTGTTCGCTCTTTTTCCCTCTCAAGCCTCCTCTGCTCTCTTTCTTTCTCCTCTCTTTCCCTGTCAATTTCACGAGCTCTCTCCCTCTCTTTCTCAAGTCTCCTCTGTTCTCTCTCCTCCTCCTCCCTTTCCTTTTGTTGCCTCTCACGATCCAATCTTTCTTTCCTTTCTCTTAATTCTCTCTGCTGAGCTTCTTGCATATCTTTATCCGGTTGACCAGCTTCTCTACTTCTAGCAGCCTTTAGATACTCCCTCTCTCTCATTTGCCTGAATTTAGCCTCTGCTTTATCCATGGCCTCCTTCATGGCAGCGGCAGATGCTGCAGCAGAAGATGCATCTGCATCCACATCTTCTGGATAAAGAGCATCAGTGTCTTCATTAACATTGTTTTGCATTCTACCCATAGCAAACTCTTCAAGTTCATCTATTTGGGATGCTGCTGTGCTCCTTCCTGCGCGAGCTGTCCTAGGGCTTTGAGAGTGCATAGTGGAATTTGAGCAAGCATATTCATTAGCCTTCTTTCTTGAGTTTGTAGATGAAAAAGAACCTGCCTCAGACTTTGAAATCCGAGGTGGTCTAGGAGGTGGGGGTCTTGAAGGGGGTGGAGCACTTGTTGGTCGAGTAAAAAGAGGAACTTCAGATACAGTAAGCCATACATCATCAGGTGATTCAGAAATATCTTCCGATCTTGGAGGTGAATATGCCCCATTAGGACTGGCATTCACATATGATGGAGGGGAAACATTTTGACCAACAGATCCTTGAGAAACAGTTGGCATATCAAATAAAGTTTCGTGCAATTCCCGTAGATCATCATTATACATCTTCTTCTGTGAGTAGCCTTCAGCTTCATCCACGGGATATTTGTCAACTGGCTCTTTACTAGCAGAAGAATAAGTGCCACCCATGCTCGTTCCACTTCTTAAAGGGCTCCTATCTTTTCCTCTCACATTGATTCCAGCTGAAACTGCAGGTACAGATTTTCCGAGATTATCGAAGGAATCTATATCATCCAATGCTTCCCTTTTTACTGATGAACTATAAACATTTGTGCTTCCAGAGCTACCAAATTTACTAATTTCTTCCAATGGATCTACATACAACCCTACGGATGAAGCTATAGGGGTTGGAGTTGACTCTAAGACTCCAAAAGGGTCTTCCATCATGCTGGACACTGTCCTGGCCGAAGATGCCGATGGTTTCTGGGACCTACTAGACTCCGAAGTTGACCTGCTCAGATGCAGTGTGCATCAAAAATCAACTGGTTTAATTTACTAACAAAAGCAAAAAGAAAACAAGGCTGATCAAACTGCAAATTTGATAGCCGACACTGGAAAAAATCTGCACAAAATTTTCTTATTTAACACAACTAGCAACACACGTAATGGCACATAACTTCTTCTCCCGAAGCAAAGTAAGCTATGGCCAGTTTGTAGATTTAAAAGAATTAGCATGATAAAATTAATAAAGAATAGCATTATGAAAATAATAGACAGAGCCAGATACAAAAGAAAACAACAATATTTTGGTAAATTATCTAATCCACGACATGTTTGTCTGCAAACAATAATCACTGCAACAAAATGAATGATCAGCTTATTTACAAGAACCGTGACAAGAGAGACATAAGGTATAAAGGAATATCGCACGTTATCAACTGGCTGAAAACCAGAAGCCATAAATTTGGGCATGTCAAGCATAGTACTGTACAACAGTGAATAGCATTTTAGCAGATTAAAAATAAAAATCAATAGTTATATAATATTGCTGCTTTAGATGAAATTAATTCAATTACAGCCTCATGGCATCACTCCATAAAAAAGAAATGAAAATGCAACCAACCCTAAAATCAAAGTCCAAATTGGTAGGGTCTAGTTTTCAGCATACTAGCATATGCTGTCACATATTAGTTCCTAACTAAAATGCTTTAGCATCAAATTTAAGCTCTGAATAGAGAATGGAAAACCAAAAATGGATTCACAGTAGCAACTCCCCCATCTAACCACTCTAAGCATCATATCAATTTCACTATTTTAACCAGATCAATTTGGATTTTCCACAATTTATTCAACCTCACACAAGTGAAAGTTAATATAATTCTAAGTACAACAATAGACAACTAAAATATTCAAGATTTAAACAGTCTTCAATAAAAACCATGTTCACCATTAAAATGTATGAAGTAAAGCATGTTGTCCATATTATGACATAATAAATTTGCACAATTCAATATCACATTATAGAGCATCCCAACTAAAAATTTTACAAACTTCAATCAAAACCCTCTTATAACAATAAACCTTTACATTAAAAAACAAAGAGTGGTACAATTACAAAAGGAGAGTTTAACGTTATGCAATTCCTGCAGCATATCCACATTTACAAAAAAAATGCCAGATATCAATCTTAAGTCATTGATCTTTGCAAGCATAACGACCTGATTTACTAAACCAATAAAAAAACGATAAGAAAATCAAATACCTGCTAACACTGGGGGAGCTACTGCGTCCAAAACCAGGAAGCAAATCGTCAAAAGCAGCCGAATCTTTCTCTACTTTGGATGCAGCCTCTCTCCTAGTATCATTCTCCTTTTTACCCAAATTCCCCAACAGATCATCAAACGCCGAGCTACTTTTCTTCTTCGGCGGCGAAGAACGAGACCCGATTGAAGCGAGCACGTCATCAAACTTAGCCGACTGCGGGCCCGCAGAAGACGTGCTCTTCAGGCCAGACAATCCATCGAAAATATCGTCGTCATAAACCGGTTTATCAAAAACCGGAAGCGAAGAAGATTTGGCGTTGCTCTGGCCCTTAAAAATGGAGTCGTAATCGAATGCGGAAGACGACGTCGTATTCACACTACGAGACTCGGAATACTTAGGTGGACCTCCGAAGACATCGTTGAACAGGAGGCCGTCTGCGGCGGGGGAGCGATCATGATCGTCGAAGATAGGTGCTGAAGGGGAGGATGATCGGGTGTGGGTAGGAGCACCGGATCCAATGCTGAAATTGACAGAGGAGAAGGTGGAGTTATTGCGAGGTGGCGCCATGGGGGCGGATTTACCTTGGGGTTTGTACCCGAAGTCCCGGGGTAATAGGCCAGGAAAATCATCCATAGGTATGTTTCCAAATCGGCGGTGGTGGTGGACGGATCTGGTGGTGGTGGAAGTATGGGAAGCAGCAAATTGTTTAGATCAAAGGAGGGGAAAAGGAGCAAATGGAAGTCGTATGATAGGAGGAGCATATGTACGTGTTACGGTGAAAAAAGAGATGCAAAATTAGAGGGTGATTGGTCAATTTTGTATAACTAAGGGTGTCAAATTGAAATTTTGATTTTATTTTATTTTAATTTTTTTTAAATGGGGAAGAGGGAGAGGAGACTAAATCTTAATTGGGTTTTTCTTGGCTTCTTCTTGATCCTGTTTTTCTTTTGTTTTCCTCTCTCTGTGTCTCTCTCTGTCTCTCTAATTGTCTCCTCTTTGTTTCTTTCTTTTGCCAAATCTAAAATTCCCATTTAATTTTAAGAGAAGTGTTCTTTTTTCACAGCCAAGTTGTTATAATTCCATTCGGCTTTTAAATTTTATTAAAAAATTAATGAAGCTCAATTTTCTTTGGATACAAGCTTCTTGAATTTTATCTTTTATTTGATTGGAGAGAAGAGAGAAAAGAGAAAAAAGAAAAAAAAGAAAGAAAATTAAAATGATTTTTCTTATTTGGTTTACAAATAAGAGAAATAAAAAGAAATTGAGAGAATTGAACAAAAATTATATCAATAAGAATTTATCTCTATTTTAAAAAGAAATTGAGAGTTAAAAAAAGTGAGATAAATTAAATTACTAAAATATCTTTAATTTATCTTTATATATTATACTTTTTAAGAGTTAAAAAAGTAAATTTATACTTAATGAATTTGAATTTCTCCTCTACAAATAAGAGAACCAAACAAGATAATAAAAATTAAATTTCTTTGTTTTTTCTCTTGTTTAATTTCTTTTCATTTCTCTTACATAATCGATCCAATAAACATAGGGTTAGTCTAATATATTTTAAGTTTTCATCACATAATATAAGTGATTTACACATTGAATTTTAATTTGCACAAAAAAATTACTTTAAAAGCGAAATCGAGACGAGTGATTCTAATTTCTTACATTTATTTGTCTAAAAATGCATTGAAATTGACATTTTAATTCCTCCTTTTTAAACGATATTTACATTCTCATAAGAATTAAATCAAACATATATAATTGGATGGCATAAAGAAGTTGGTAGTTTTTGAAATTATACTTATTTTATAGTTTTCCATTGTATTAGCAAACTGAAAGGAATTTTTAGTTTTTAATCCTAAGATTTAAAACTTATCATGTTTTATTTCTTAAAAGTGAATGTTTAATTGTGATAAGGAAGAGGAAGGTCATTTAGACTAAAGTATTGCTTTTGATCAAACAATGATTAGGATAAATATTAAATATCTTTTTTTATATTATTTTTTCTTTATTTTTCATGATGGTGATGGTATATAATATATTTAAAATATTTGTTGCATGATATTCCTTACTAACATTTTTATTTTTATAAATTATCTCCATTCACTTTCATTTTTATTAACATCTCCTTTTACACTTTTATTTTCACAGTTTGTTAACGAGAGGGAAATGTTAATAAAAATAAATAGACAATTTGTAGAAATAAAGTGTAAGGAACAAAACTCAATAAAAATTAAAGTGCAAGAGAAACAATTTATAGAAATAGAAGCGTAAAAGTAAAACTCAAAAAAATAAAAGTATTAAGAGCAAAATATGCGTTTTTCTAAATAATATATTAAGGAGGCCTTTTTACGTGCTTTAAACATGCAACCGTCAAAAAACATATTAGGTAAGAAAATAATTAACCTATTATATATCCTAACTTTGGGGACCGTTACAGGATAACAACAATTTCAAATGAAGCACCTACATTTACAACATATAAACTCAATAAATCAAAATAATAAATAGAGATCTACATATATATATATATGAGATAATTATTAGGTGATAAAAATATAAGGTCACGTTTGAACCCAGGGATTCTAAAATCCATGGATTTGACTTTATTTTAACTTGTTAAACAATAAATTTGAGATAAAATCCAGTGATTATTTAATTTTCCTCATCCTAAGTCCTTCGATCCTAACGAGCCTTTAAGTTTTTTTTTAATATTTGGTGTATAAAATTTTTGAATGTGTCGACGTAATAGGTGTTGCACTAGCCGCATTTTCAATCAAATTTCAGCTATATTGGACTAATATTCAAGAAATTTATTTTAAATTGGCAAAAAAAAAAAAAAGACATTGTTGATCTTTTTAAAACAACTAAGAGCTAAAATTGGCATTTATCCCAATTTTGTTTATGCTAGCTATGTGAAAATTATTTATGTTGAGATCTAAATTTTTATAAAATTGATTCTCTCTTTTTTTATTTAATAATATGACTGGATAGATTTACATGATTTATATTATTCATTTTAAATTATATATTAAGATTTTAATAAAAATTTAAATTTTAAAAATGAATTATGAACTATTAATTTTAAATTTAAAATTCAAGATTTACAAATTTCACAATCATATTCATTTAAATCCCATTGTTAAATCCATTTGAAAAATTGTGGCTAGTCCAAAGCTCGTCATAATTGTGTCGAATCTCAGGCTCTAAATACTTCTCAATTTGAACGTTAGGTGGTGTCGTTTTTTGGCTGTTCTTCTGTGGTAATTTTGTTTGCTCAATATGTAGTAATAACTAAGGTATATTTGTAATAGATTATGTAATAAAAACTAATTTATTAATATAATTTTTTTAATTTTAGTGATAGAATTCTATTTTCTATTATTTGAAATAAAGTTGATATAATTCAATTGAATTCTATTGTTTAAAATAAATTTATAATGAATTAAAATAATTTAATTTTCTTAAATACCCTTATTTATTTAAAACAAATATAGAGCCAATTTAAGTGATAGAAGGAATAGAGTAATTTTATCTAAAATTTTTTAATCAAAATTAATTCTCTCAAAATCTTATAACTTTTAATTTAATTTAACTTTCTCATCAAATCATTTTTTAAATGAAAGAATAAAATTATTTTAAATATATAATTTTCAAATAAGAAAATCATTAAATATAAAATTTTTATTAAATTCTTTTAAAATTTTAGTTTCCAAACATGATCTAATTGAATTCGCATAAATTAAATGTATAGTTGGTTTGGATAATCTTATAGCTAACTGTTCTTTGTACTGCTTTTTTAATACAATGAATTTACCTTATTTAAGAAAACACCTACATTGATATGACTATTTCTAAAATTGGCCCTCATGAAAAAAAAAACATAATTTAGATTTTTAATCCCAACAAGTTTGTACATCAATCAATTTTCACAAATTTATTGTCAATCAAATTGTAAATGAAATTAATCTTGAAAATATTTATGTGATTTAAAAAAAATGTGATGTAAATTTATTAATAAAATAAAAAAAAAGCTAAGTCAAGAAAAGAAAGACATTATATGAATTTTACTTACAATTTCAAAAATTATTGGTAAAAGGGAAAATTATATTTTTAAAGATATCATGACTTCTTTTAACTTGGATGGTATTTATTTTGTTTTATTTTCTACATTTCTTTTTTTAGGGAATATTAATAATTTCAAGTTCATTTCATTTATTAAAATTTAAATCACTAATAGAATTTCAAAATTTTTAAAATTTTTAAAATTGGAAGTTTGTGATATAATTACAAAAATCTTATAATTCATCATATTCTTATAATTTGAAAATCAGAAGTAGAGGAAGAAGAAAGGTGAAAGTGCAAAATTCTATCATATGATTTTTTTTTTTTGGCAAATGTGGTCTCATGATTTGTTTATTAGCAAAACTCTACTATGTGATACAATGTCGTTTGTAAATTGATATTAGGTCCGTAACTCTATTACATTTATTTGACCTGATATCAAATTTTGTACATTATTTCAACTAATTATATATCTAATATTTGAAAATAAAATTTTTTCACTTTAAATACATAATTTGTTCATATTTTTGTATATATTTGAATAAAATTTATAGTAAAGAAACATAATTTGTTCAAATATATATAGAAAGTGAAAAATGAACAAACTTTGCATTTAGAGTGAAAAATTATTTGCTTATACATAATTAATTAAAACAATGTACAAAATTTAGCATCAAGTCAAATGAATATAATGAATTTATGAATTTGATATGACTTTGTAAACGACATTATATTATAGAGTAAAATTTTACTAATAAATAAATTATAAGACCATATTTATCAAACAAGAAAATTATATAATATAATTTTATATTTTTTCCAAAAAGAAATCAATTAAACAAGAAGTTCATTATGATTCTATGTCATGTGAATTTGGCAATAGGGCTCCTAAACTTGCTGCCATGGTTGTGAACTTCTTCAATAATTTTATAATGAAAGAAACTGACCATTCAAAATTTGAAAGCTTCAATGCACTTCAATTTTCTGCTTTTTTACGCTACTAAAATATATGATATTTTTATTGTTAGCTTTCTTCATTGATTATTAACACATAAACATAGGCCACTAGTGATAATTTCAAGAATTATAGATGAAATCTAGTTTCTTCAAACACTTTTAAAGAATGTATAAAAAAAAAGAATAATAAATAAGAATAATTAAAAAATTTAAAAGTTATGTTTTCAAGTCAAAGTGGCAGATATTTAAAACAGACAAAATTTAAGCTAGATAGATTTTTCCTTGAATAATTAAACCGTTGAGTCCTATGATCTGAAGTTTCTGGCCAGCATCTAACCAGCCTAGCAGTGGTTGAGAAATATGTGCTTTGGGCATCATGTTGTTCAAAGATTGGTTTAAAACTCAGTAGGAGAAATTTTATCATTTTAATAATTCTATTGAATCTAAATTAATCTCATATTCAAAAAGTATGAAATATTAGATAATCTAACAAACAAATTAATGTTTGTCAATTTAATTTAGAGAAAAACAAAAAACACATTTTTTTATCATGATTTACTAAAAAGACATTTCTATACTTTGATTTTTTCTTTTTTACCCTTTTTTGTTTTGCTTGTTTACTTTTTTACTTGAAAAGGGAACGAAGAAAATGAATAAAGAAGAACGAAAAAGAAGAAGAAAAAAAGAAAAAAGAAGATGATATATGAAAATATTTCTCTCTCTAAACAAATTTAATGTGTTTTTAATGTTTCGTTTCATTGTTTAGAATGAAAAATCATAAATTTTGATATATTATATATGAAAAATCATGAGTTGTTTTTGTTGTTTACAATTAAAAAACATGAGTTGTTATGTATTTTAGATGAAAAACAGTTAATAAAAGACATTTTTCAGTTAAAAATTAGTCATGAACAGAGAAAAAATTGTTTGTTAAAAATTGAAAATGATGTCTACATTCTAATTATTCTTTTTTTCTTCTTCTTTTATTTTATTCATGGTTTCACAAACCAAAAATAAAACCAAATTTTCTGCAATTTGTTTTATGTATTTAATTTTTAAAATATTTTTAAGTTAAAAATCAGTAATAAAGAGAGATAAAATTGTATTTGTTAAAGGTTGAAGACAATGCTTGTAATGAAAATAAAACTAAAATAAACATTTTTCTTGTAAACTGTTTTATGTACTTAATTTTTAAAACATTTTTGAGCAAAAATTCGTCATAAAGAGAAAGAAAATCATGTTTATTGGATGTTAAAGATAATATCTACGTTCTATTTTTTTTTATTTTATCAATGGTTTCATAAATCAAAAGTAAACCTAAAATAAAACTAAAATAAATATTTTTCTGCAATTTGTTTTATGTACTTAATTTTTAAAATATTTTTAAGTTAAAAATTGGTCATAAAGAGAGAAAAAATTTTATATGTTAAAGGTTAAAAATAATATCTACGTTCCAATTGTTCTTCTTTTTCTTTTGTTTTATCCATGGTTTCATAAACTAAAAATAAAACCAAAAATAAACATTTTTCTTGTAATCTATTTTATGTACTTAATTTTTAAAATATTTTTGAGTTAAAAATCAGTCATAAAGAGAGAAAATCATGTTGGTCATAATACATAAATTCTAATTATTTTTATTTTTTTTGTTTTATCCATGGTTTCATAAATAAAAAATAAATCCAAAATAAAACTAAAATAAATATTTTCCAACAATATGTTTTATGTACTTAATGAGTTAAAAATTAGTCATAAAAAGAGAAAATCGTGTTTGTTGGAGGTTCAAAATAATATCTACATTCTAATTATTATTTTTCTTTTTTTTATCGATGATTTCATAAACTAAAAGCAAAAAAAAAACTAAATTAAATATTTTTCTACAAGCTCTTTATACACATTTTACTGTGTAAGAAAAATTAGACGCAAGAAAAATTAGACACAAATATTATTTTCAAAGTCCACCAACTTGATTTTTTCTCTCTTTTATGATTGGTTTTGAGCATAAACATGTTTATTTTAAACTATTTTTCATTCACACTATATCAAAACTCATAATTTTTTATTCTAAACAATAATATTAAATATATTTTTAGAGTGAGAAACATATATAATAAATAATTTTGTCTCTCTAAAATAGATCTACGTATATGCAATTGTGTGTCAGAAAAAATATTTATTTTATTGATTTTGATCCATCAAAAAATGTGAATGAACTTAATAAAAGAAAACGTGTAACATCCTCATCTACATTCATTGGAATTATCACATGTACATATTCATTGCATAAATGATTTGAAATCGCATATGAACATATGCATTAGATAAATGATCATTTAGATATGTGAATTGTAGAAGCACGACGATGACACTTGCACCATTGTATTTGAGACACTTGAATATATATGTAGTGTTTGTATAGTTGCATGACAAATTATCTTATATTGTGTGCATATTATAATATCATAAATAATGGTGTTTTAGGGCTTATTTAAAAGTATAAGGAGCATCTAAGGATTAAAAAATGAATGAAGATGTTTAAGGAGTAAATAAGAGGGACTGAAAGAGGAAAGTGAACTTCCAACCAATAGAAATCAAACACCATGATTTTGTCTTGTTGCAATAGGTTTACAAGTGGAATTTTTCAACCTTTAGGATCAGAATAGAGATGTTAGACGTTAGGTACAACAGAAGAAAAAGAGAGCTAAGGAAGGAAGAAAGAAAGAAAGGAAGAAGAAGAAGAAGAAGAAAAAGAAAAAGAAGAAGAAAAAGAAAAAGAAAAAGAAGGAGAGGGAGAAGAGTGAGCTGCCTAGGAAAGATTCATAAGGTTTTCTGATTCTGGGATAATAAGTAAGTTAATTTATCTTTTTCTCATATGAAATTAACCTCTCATGACATATTAATCATGCATGGTTAGTAAAAATTATTGAGTATTTAAGGTAAAACTCTTATATCAAAGTTGAAATCCAAGAGAACAAGAGCTGATTGTGTTGGTTTTGTTATTAGAGTAGAATTTTGTACCCATAATTTTATAATCCTAGAAGAGGAATTAGGGAAAGTGCAAAATATGAAAGTTGTAGCTTATACCCATCTAAATTTATATGAAACAATTTTGCTTGATTTAGTGTGTGTGAGGAGATATAGTTACTTTATTAGGGTTGGTTCACCACCAACTGAAATCACCTCAGTCTTTCTATTTTTGTATATTTTGATCACTTTATGTTCTGATTTAGACAAAATATAAAAATATGAAATTTGTAGGGTTATATCCCCTCTAAATACCTATATATATATATATATATATATATATTCCTTAGAATAACTTTTGTTCAATGAGCGAGAGTTCCTTCACTTGAAAGAGTCGAATTATTAAAATCAATTTGTGCCTTTGCTTGATGTAAAATTGAGTAAAATTCAATTTAAACAGAAAATTTGATTAAATAGAATCAGTTTAATTTTTTAATTTGATTTTTACATTAATTAGGCTTGATTTGATTTATTTTTAAAAAATTTTAGTTGATTTAATTTAATTTAATTAAATTGACTCTAACTATTTTTAAATCAAATTAAAATAATTTAAATTTATATTAATTTAATTTAATTTAAATAGTTGAAACCTATTTAATTCATTATTTATATTAGAATACATAAAAATCTGTTAAAAACTTTTTATTTGGATGAAAAATATATTATAAAACTATTATTTATATATTAAAATGTTTTAAAAATTATTTTTTAAAAAATTTATTTAAATCAAACAAGACTCTAAGAAACAATAAGTTGATTTGATTAGGTTTGAATTTTATTAAGTTTGATTTTTCAACCCAAAGAAAGGATTTGAAATATTTACTATTATAATTAATCATTAGAAAATGAGCTCTAATGTAATTGAATTTTTTTTTATTAAAAATCGCTTTGTTGCATAACATAAATATACGAATTCAATAATAAAAAAAAAAAAAAAACAGACGTACACAACTACGCTATTCATATAATATTTATTTAAATATATAAAATCAAACGTGAGGCAAAAGGTTTGGTAAGAAAAAGAAAAACATATAATTTGTTTTAATATTTGATTTTTATTTATATTTAAGAAGAATATTTGAAAATTAGTTGTTCAATTACTTAAGTGTTTGAATAAACCACGCTTTCACACGGCCATTTATCTGAAAAAGTATTCTGTTCTGCTCCCAATATATAATTAATTTGTTCTTTAGAAGTTTAAAAGCTCATGGTTTGACCAAAACTTAATATTACTTTTAGTGGCAAAACTTTGATAAACATTGTATTGTCATCTATGATAATATTATATAAGCATTTAAATAATAATCTAATAATTTATTTTCATCATTTTAAATAATTTTTATTTTTAATAAAATTATTATAAATAATTAATAAATTATACGCATAGTTTAAAATTTTATCTTCGCCAAAAACTAAGGCATATTACATCAACATGTCATGATCATTGCAACTATTAGCTCTTTTTAACTAAAAAAAAAGACCAATTCAAGTTCAACTGCTTCATTATAATTTGTTTGTTGATGATCACCAACTACTTTCCCCTTTAAGTCCACATTACCAAACCTAATTATCAAGATAAACAAGAAAATTTGCAGAGAAGAAAGAGAGATAGAGAGACTGCAGATATGAAGCAATCCTCCGGTTCCATTTTCATTTTCTTCACCATCGCCACTGCCATCGTATGTGGTTTATTATCAGTTCTAGTGAACGCGCAAACCGATTCTTGCACCTCAAATCTAAACCTCACCAGGCAGCTCCCTTTTGATTCAACGTCTCTTCATTGCGCCACTGTATGGAACACGCACAATTTCGTGTTGAGAGTAAGTTGATTTTCTTGGTCTCTATTTCACAGATTCAGATTTCATTTAGTATAGCAACTAACATGGTAAATTGTATCTATCACAGTACGTGCAGACGTCATCGAATCTATGGAGCTTCGTCCTGTCAGCGCCGGCTACGAATTCTTATGTAGGAATAGGATTTTCCAACACCGGATCAATGGTGGGATCTAGCGCAATTGTGGGATGGATATCGGACAGTGATGGTTCAGTAAACATAAAGCAATACTTTCTAGGAGGACGAACTCCAACTCAAGTAGTAGCTGACTCTGGGAACCTAAATATCACCTATTCTATGATCACATCTCAATCCTCACGTATCTACTTAGCCTTCCAGTTGGGCACCGATCAGCCATCTTCCCTGCTACTTTACTCCGTTGGACCAATCGGTACACTGCCGTCAGCACCAAGTTACCAGTTGACTGAACACCGTGACAAGGTGTCCACTGCTATAAATTATGTTACAGGTAAGAGCAGACCCATAGATTTCTTATTTTTTTTATGTGGAAAGTAAACTATTAAAATAGAAATATAATTTGTGGTGCCTACCATGACCCCAGCATATATATATATATATATATATATATATATATATATGGATGTTTTGGTCGATTGCTAACATGCACAATTGCTGTACAAAACAATTCTTTTTCCCTTTGTTATTTTATTTCAATATAAAATAAAATAACACGTCATTTAAATTATGTAGGTAGATCATGTGTCTAAGTAAATATGGTAGACGATCAAGTTGGATGGATTTGATTTTAGGGTTGAGTCATTTTAGATGTTACTTTTTTTAAAATAAGATTTTGTTAATTCATTTTGAACAGTAATCTGAGATATATAAAAGATTTTCAATTCGAATTAAGGTCTTTAAAAATGTTTAGTAACATAAATTGGATCATTGCAAATCGAACTTTTACGGGTCATTATCAAACAAATCACTTAATTGGGTGGAATTAGAAATTTTTGAATCATTTTAAATTTATCTAAATTTGAATAGTCTTTTTCAGATATTGAGTTAAAAATTGCGGCTCCTCTCTAAAATGTAGCCTCAAATTGAAAGGTGTTTTCATCATTCAATTTCTTCCAAACTCAGCAATCAGCCATTCAAAATTAAAATTGAAATGATAAAAAACTGTTTTCCTGGAATAAATTAAAACTTGAATCATTAGTTTGTCTGAATGGTGTGACATATATTCATATATGAAACAGGTCAGACAAACAACCAGAGCCCACATAGAAAACTAAGAAGGATCCATGGAATACTGGGCATGCTTGGTTGGGGCATTGCGTTGATAATAGGGGCAATAGTTGCTCGCTACTGCAAGCCGTGGGATCCCACCTGGTTCTACGCTCACACCGCTATTCAATCATTGGGTTTTATTCTAGGCTTGGCAGGCGTTATCTGTGGACTTGTGCTAGAAGATCGTCTCGACGCTGATGTTTCTACCCATAAAGGCCTTGGGATCTTCATTCTTGTTCTTGGATGTCTCCAGGTTTGCATATATATGGCCTATAATATTTTTCTTTGGGGAGATTGTTGAATGACAACGGCACTATATCCTCTCTCATAAAAAGATAAAAGGGTCAATTTGATTCTTGAAAACCAACTTTTTTTTTTTTGTCAATTCAGTGCACAGATTTTGATTGTGATGAGGCCAATTGAGCTTAAGTTTTTTTTTTTTTGTAAAAAACATAAAAATCATTTTTCTTATTTGTCACTGCTAAACAAAAATTTTAAAAGCTAAAAAATAAAAAGTAAAAAAAATGTATATTTCTTTATTCTTTTAATTTAAAATTTTTTAAATTATTTTAAAAAAATGAATTATTTTAAAAAAATGATTTGGACCTTTTTGCCTTTCTAAAAAGTTCAAGCACCCAACAGATATATATATATATATATATATATATATATATATATATATATATATATATATATATATATATATATGTG
>CATIWR010003115.1:0-11817 GCA_949677035.1 Omphalea diandra | reverse complement strand
TTTTCCTTTTCTATTTAGGAAGAGTTGTTATTTAGTTAGGAAAGTATCTTGGTCTAATGTTGTTGACTAATCATAATGTTTCTTTAGTTTTCCTATTTAGTTTAGGATTGCCTTTTCCTTATTACATTAGGAAATATTGAATTTTGTTAGGGAATGTAAACCAAATCCTAATTGGTTTTGGATTAAGCATTGTAAGGCTATAAATAGCCCTCATATTTTGCCAAGAGGGAATAATTCAATCAATATTATTATTGTTAGCAATTTTGCTCTTGAGATTAAATTCTCTTCTTGAGTTCTTAAGTGGACTTGGTGAGATTGTTGAGTGAAGGCTTAATAATTTCACAAACTCGTTAATTCTAATCTTAAATTGGCTTAGTTAATTTAAGTTTTGAGTTAACACAACTTTGAATCTTTATAACTTAGGTTGCTAGAAACAAGTTTTCTAGAGGTCTAGTTGGGATTTGAATATCAAAACTCCAATACTTGGTTTGATAGATTTTGGGCAACTATTCTTTAACATATAGGTAAGGATCAATCCAACTTGTTTGTATCAACGCCATACTTAGGAAATTTCATACTTAATCTTTGCTAGAAATTTCTAAGCATTCATTGAATCATATTACCACTCCAACTTCACATTCATGCATTATTTTTCCTTAGGATCAATCTAAGTTGTCAAAATCAAAAAGGGGGAGATTGTTGGACTAGGGTTGTTAATCCTAAGTCTTGGACCTTTTTTTATCTTAACAAAGGAGATTGATCAATCCTAATGTTTCCATTAAGTGTTATTATGCATAATTAAGTTGGATTTTCAATTGGAAGTTAGATGGAATTCATAATCTTCAAGAAGACAATTTTCATCCAAATTCGCTGTCAGCAACTTCTAATTCACGACGCGACTTAGCTCAAGAATAGGGTGAAACCAGGCCATATGAATTTACAGGCATCATTGCTACCATGACTCTTCCAAAGATAGAAGTGTCAAAGTAACAGATAAATTCACAATCACTGTTGCGTCTTGATTGCAACTGCGAATTTCATAGTAACCAAAGAGGGAACTAAGCCCACAACCATAACATGCTAAGTGTCCTAATTATTCGTTAAAGAACAAAATTCATGAGGGTAACATTGTGGGTAGCGACTGTGATTCATTAAGATGAAATTTCTCCTTCAAATAGAAGAATTTTCATCCTAAGTCGCGCCCTGTATAAGGACTAATCATGACCATAACTTTTATGGACAGTTAGAAAGCAACAACTATATTTTCCTGATGGACCAATGAGGAGTTGACACGTGGACTAGCTGTTAGACACAAACAGGATTTTCTGCCATAATTTTTGGCTTCCGTATGGAAATTGGAATGTCACGACCACGGCTCTCGTCTGTTATGCAATTAATGCAGAATCTGCCTATCATGTCTTGGAGATTTAATGAGCTTCATAGTGTAACATCTCTTTGATGGGTATGAGCTATAAATACTCCCCCAAATAGATGTAAATGCAAGAGAATTCATTAACTTGTAACAAAACTCTTGCAAATTTGCTACTCATTCTTTCATTTCTTTTTTATGCTTTAAGTGATTGTTTGGTATGAGCATTAAACACCAATTGTAATAGGTTTTAGTGTGAGCCTGTGAAAACACTTGAGAAAGGTTTTAGTGTGAGCCTATGAAAACACTTGAGAGAGGTTTTAGTGTTAGCCTTAGAAAACACTTGTAATAGAGGTTGTTATGTGAGCCTTGAAAACACAAAGTGTAAAAGTTAGGTGTGAGCTTGGAAACACCATTTTAAGTAAGTGAAACACCCAATTGTAGAGAATTAGGGAGTCAACATAGGGTTGATTAATACCCAATCCACTATAAATCTTTATGTCTTTTTTCTACTCTCTCTTTATCCCTCACTTTAATTTTTATTTTAAACACCAATTCAATGCCCCTTTTTGGTGCATATGGCCAATAGCTAGTGACCATAAACTAGTTCCTATCTAGATATATGTACATGACACAAGGAGAGAGAGTGAGTTGGAATTCAGCCGATGACTTGTGGTTCATGTATCTCTATACAAAACTCTATGCACCAAAGTATCAAAACATTATGCTTCAATATCTGAAAAACATGATTGTGATTTGATGAGTTGCAACTCAATGAATAAAAATAATATTATTATTATTATGGCATAACTAACAATCAAATATCATCAGGATACATTACAGGTATAACAATTGACTATACAAGTGCAAGTGTGATAGATTGATTTTTGTCGTAACCTTGAAAGGCAATCATTACTCTCGAGAATTTATGTGATTCAAGTGACGTTTGATTTTACTAGCCAACATATAATAAGTGAATCATTTGATCAATAGAATGTGCCAATAGGACATATTAGTCCCTTTTTCTAAGTGATTTGCAAGTGTTTGACAAGCCAGTCACAACATCCTTTTAGTTCCATATGTAAGTGTTCATTCACAATGGTATACCAAGTAATTATTAAGAGCATATAATTCTCAGTTGACTTGTATTCATATGTAAAATGTAACAATTCGATCACATATACATTTAATCGAACATAATCATATCATAAAATTATCACATATATACATTAGAATCTAATTATGGTTTTACTCACCATTTGATATGAACAACCTTTACGGTAGGTTTGGTTCTCTCTCTAGGATTCATCAAAGTGTTGAGATCATAACATTTGATACATACATGGTTATAAGTATGTCAAAATGATTATGAATGCTTAGTATGCAACTATGGCATGATCCATGCAAGTGGACCTAGTGTTTATGCAATTTTCCTTATATAGCAGCCTAACCTTGCTACACTCTCATAGTAATAACTCTAGATATACTTATCTAAATCACTTTATTCTTCTTTTCAAGTAAACAAGACACATAATGATACAACATAGTCAAATTTCAGGTCAACATAAAACATATAGAAAATGTGATGAATTTTTGAATTTTTCCCTGTTTCAACGTCATCTCAGTTTAAAAAGGTCTTACATTCTTAGGTATATCTCAAATTGTACAAATCCAATTGAAAAACTGATCTTCAAGAAGTTACAAAACACATAAAGGAACATTTTTCATGTTATACTCATTGTCTAATTAGCCTATAAAGTCTCCAAAAAAAAACCAATCTCAAGGTGATCAGGTTTTCAACATGTTGACAATCAGTCATGATAAAGGTGCAATATCTCGTCAACCATGTTAAATTTGGCAAAATATTTCATTGGCATGTAGATCAGACATAAATATACAACTTTTAAGTTTGGCATATCATCAAATTTCAAATCTATTGCCATCAAATTCTTAGAGAATATAATTAAAAGACAAGTGAGGTTTCATCAGGTTCAAGGTCAGTCACAATCACTGAGCCATATTTCTTTCCACACAACAAAGTAAACAAAACTGCTATACATTTATTTAAAGGGGATATAAGCCTACAAATTTCATGTTTTTCACTTTGTCTAAATCAGAACATAATGTTATCAAAATATAAGAAAATAAAAAGATTGAGGTGATTTCAATTGGTTGTGAATCAACCGTAACAAAGGAGCCATATCTCCTCACACACATACCAAATTAAGCAAAACTATTTTACATATATCTATATGGGGCATAAGGCTACAATTTTTATATTTACACTTTCCCTAATTCCTCTTCTAGGGTTATGAAATTGGGGGTAAAAATTTTGCTATAACCACAAAACCAACACAATCAGCTCTTATTTTTCTTGAATTTCAACTTCCATACTTGAGCTCTACCTTAAATATGCCATAATTCTTACTAACCATGCATGATTAACGTGTCATAAGGAAGTAATTTGATAGAGGAAAAAGATAAATTAACTTACCTATTTTTTAGAACAAGAAAAGCTTAGGAATCCTTCCTAGGCAGCTTACTCTTTTCCCTCCCCTTCTTTTTCTTTTTCTTGTTCTTCCTTTCTTTCTTTCTTCCTTAGCTCTCTCTTTTTTCTGCTGTCCCTCACATTTAATCTCTCTATTCTGATCCTAAAAGATGAAAATTTCCATTTTTAAACCTATTGTAACAAGATAAAATCATGGTGTTTCAATTCCATTACTTGGAAATTGACTTTTCCTCTTTTAGTCCATATTCTTCACTCCTTCATCACCTCCATCCATCTCTTAATCTCCATATGCTCCTTATACTTTTAAATAAGCTCTAAAACACCATTATTTATGGTACTATAACATGCATATAACATAAGATAATTTTCATGCAACTATACAAACATTACATATATGATCAAGCGTCCCAAATGCAATGGTGTAATTGTCTTCATCATGCTTATCCAATTCACATATCTAAATGATTATTTATCTATTGCATATGTTCATGTGGAATTGAAAATCATTTATGCAATGAATATGTTTATGTAAGAATGCCAATGAATATGGATAAGGATGTTACAAGAAGAGCTTGATCTGAATTTTCTACACTCCTCTTTTTTTGTAGCTTGTCCATATTTTTCCCTTCTTTTTTAATATTCAACTCACTCATAGGACCTATAAGATCATCGAGATCTTCTCTTTTTCTTAAAGAAGTGGGATTAGATTCATAAAAAAATAACATGCATATACTTCTCAATAATAAGCGTTCTCTTGTTAAAGACTTTTTTCCCTTTGCTGGTTATTGAGTATCCAAAGAAAACTCCTTCATCGGATTTGGTGTCAAATTTACTAAGGTTGTCTTTAGTGTTTAGAATAAAACATTTGCTTACAACCAAAGACTCTAAAATATGCAATCTTGGGTTTTATGTTGTTCCATAACTCATAGGGTGTTTTCTTCAACAAAGCCTAAATAATACTCTATTTAACACAAAACAAGAAGTGTTTACGACTTTAGCTCAAAAATATTTAGGAAAATTATACTTATTTAACATAGTCCTAGCCATTTTTTGAAGAGTTATATTCTTTCTTTCTACTGCACCATTCTGTTGTAGTGTTCTAGGAGTGGAGAAGTTGTGTGAGATACCATACTCAGCACAAAAGCTATGGAAGTTTGCATTTTCAAACTCTCCTCTATGGTCACTTCTAATAAAAGAGATCTTCAAATCCTATTGGTTTTGAATTCTCTTAGCAAAGGTCTTAAAGTCATCAAAGCGAGAATCCTTTTAAGGAAGGAACAACACCCAAGTACACCTAGAGTAATCATTTACAATGACAAATGTATAATACACGCCTCCTAAGCTAGATACTGTAGTGGGTCCAAACAAGTCTATGTGAAGCAATTGCAAGGGTCTCGATGAACTTACTATGTTCTTGGCTTTGATTGAAGATTTTACCTATTTTCCTTTGTAACATGCTTCATAAAATCCTTCCTTTGCAAACTTGATTTTAGGTAGTACTTCAACCAAGTTTTTCCTTTTTAGCTTGTTGAGGAATTTCCATGTTTACATGTCCTAGCCTTCTGTGTTAGGTTTTACCTTCGTCTAATATAGATACTAGATACTTATAATCATTATTAATAAGAGAATTTAAATCAATCACATAAATGTTATGAATTCTCCTATCAATGAATAAGATTTTATTGACACTCATTCTTGACACATAGCAGGATTGTGGTTCAAACATAACTCTAAGGCCTTTGTTACAAAGCTGACTTACACTCAACAGATTATGCTTGAGTCCATCAATAAGAAAAACTTTATCAAGAATGGGTGAGTCAACATCCTTAGCAACTTTACCTAGGCTAATGATTTTGGCTTTCCATTATCTCCAAATGATACACTTCCAAGACCTTCATATTTCTCTAGTTGCATGAAGAACTCCTTTTCTCCTGCCATATGCTTTGAACATCTATTGTCTAAATACCACTCTTACTTTCTAACTTGGGATTTCAAGCACATTGATGCAAACAGCCAAGGCAAGTTAGCAAAGGATCCACTTCAACTTCAAGGCCCAATAATAAATGAAAGGTTAAAGAAGTTTAAGGATGTAATTGCAGCATTCATGCAACAAGGAATTACACTTTAATTAGCCTAAGAAGAGCAAAGGATGTGTGAAGCCAATTAAAAGTTGATGAGAGCTTAAACTCTTCAAATGGAGAACTTAACTTAATACAATGGAGCCTAACTTATGGAGAGCATCCAAGCATAACCCAATTCAGCCAAGTCATGTAAAAAGAAGCCCAAGTCATGTAAAAGAAAGCCCAAGTCGTGTAAGTAAGGAAATAAGGAAAGTGAACATCCCATACTTTTGCAAAGAAACTTAATTGATAAACAGATTGTAACTTAATTGAACAAGTGGGACAAAAAAATATTGAACAAGTGAAAATAAATCCCATATCAAATTTTTTTGGGATTTTTAATGATGGAAAGTGAAAATAAACAGATTGTAACTTAATTGAACAAGTGGGACAAAATTGGTGCTAGAATTGCTCAATTCACTATTTTCCTTATTTTAAGGAAATTTTGAAAAGCAATCTGTTCCAGTTAGATTCTAATGATACAAGCATGTTTTTGGATGATGAAACACACTAATTTAAAGGTGGAAATCAAAGAAAAATAGAATGGGAACAAGAACAACTGAATTAAACAATGATAGAGTGTTAATAGCAATTTAGGAGTTTTTTTGTGATTTTATTTATGTAAACGAACTGGAATTCAGTTCTATCATAAAATAATGATTAATATGATAAAAAAAACTAATTTGATGGGAGAAAAATAAAGAAAATAGATTAGGATAAGATAGAACAAAAACAAACAGAACTAGAGCCCTATGAAGTAGATAGGACTCGATTCGATGCAAAAATAATAAGAACACAAAGAACAACAAATTTTGAAGATGACTTATTTGATTTGAAGCCTTAGCTCTGATACCAAATGATACAAACAAGGTTGGATTGATCCTTACTCATATGCTAAAGAATAGTTGCCCAAAATCTATTAAACCAAGTATTAGAGTTTTGATCTTCAAATTCCAACTAGACCTCTAGAAAACTTGTTTCTAGCAACCTAAGTTAAAAAGATTCAAAGTTGTGTTAACTCAAACCTTAAATTATTCAAGCCAATTTAAGATGAGAATTAACAAGTTTGTGAAATTATTAAGTCTTCACTCAACAATCTCACCAAGTCTACCCAAGAACTTAAGAAGAGAATTTAATCTCACAAGCAAAATTGCTAACAATAATAATAGTGATTGAATTCATTGCCTCTTGGCATAATATGAGGGCTATTTATAGCCTTACAATGTTTAATCCAAACCCAATTAGGATTTGGTTTACATTCCCTAATAGAATTCAATATTTCCTAATTCAAAAAAGAAAAGACAATCTTAAGCTAAATAGGAAAACTAAAGAAATATTATGATTGGTCAACAAGATTAGACCAAGATATTTTCCTAACTAAAGAACAACTAATCCTAAATAGAAAAGGAAAAGGATTCAACCTAATGAGAAAATCCTAATGGCATTAGGAAATATTGCTAACTAAGGAAATCTTGCATGAATTTTTGACTTTGGGCCTTATTTCTTTACTTACACAACTTGGGCTTTCTTTTACATGACTTGTCCGAATTGGGTCATGCTTGGATGCTCTCCATGAGTTAGGCTTCATTGTATTAAGTTAAGTTCTCCATTTGAAGAGTTTAAGCTCCCATCAGCTTTTAATTGGCTTCATGCATCCTTTGCTCTTCTTGGGCTAATCAAACTGTAATTCCTCATTTCATGAATGCTCCAATTACATCCTTAAACTTCTTTAGCCTTCTATTTATGATTGGGCCTTGAAGTTGAAGTAGATTCTTTGCTAACTTGCCTCGACTGTTTGCATCATTCAAATGCCAATTGCTTGATTTGGTGGCTGCCACACTCCCCTACATAATAAAAGTGAGACCTTTTCTTGGGTACCCAAGCATGCTTAGGTCCTAAGAGGTTAGGAGCTAAAGGGTCCTCTAATTTGAGGTGAGCCTTTCTAATAAAATAATGAATCTTAATATGCCCAAATTTCATGTAATAATGGCATTGGAGTTTAGACTTGTGAGTCTTTCTCCTATGCATAAATTTAGTATGAGTAGGAGGCCTTCTCATACTTTGATTATGTGAATGCTTGCATGTGCATATATGATGAGAAGTAGTAGAGAATTGTTTATAAGAGTGAGCATGCTTTTTTTTGTACATATAGGCATGGTTTGCTCTTTGAGACTTAGCTCTTGAGCTTGGGGAAGCCTTCCCTTTCCCTTTAGGCTTAGGAGGGTTAGTGCTAGGAGCACTTTTCTTACCAATTACCTCAACACTTGATGTTTGAGGTTATGATAGTCTAACAAAGGTAATATGTGATAATGAGGAGGCTCCATTGAAGCCTATACCATGTCTAATCAATGTTTGAGACACAATCAATGTGTCCAAGGCTTCCTTTCCTTTGTAGAATTTAGAGATTAAGCTTCTAAGCTCAATGACTTCTCCTTTTAGAGAGTCATTCTCTTTTCTCAATGAAGCCAATGAAGAAGATAATGTAGACAGATTTTTTATAGATTTTTTGAGCTCATCATTTGATGATCTCAACTTGCTTACAAGATCATTTAGAGATTTATAATCATCCTCTAATTTTTGACATTTTTTCTTATAATACTTCATTTGTGACTTGTATTTGTCACATCTCATAGTAAGAGCTTCTAGAAGCTCTTCATCTATCTCATCAAAATCATCTAAATCTAAATGAGAATGGGATGAAGTACTTACGTCATTGAAAGAATCTTCTTATGCCATGAAGCAAATGTTGGCAACTTCTCCTTTTTCTTCATCTTCACTTGAGTTATCATCCCAAGTGGTTGAGAAACTCTTATTCTTCTCATTGTCCCATCTCTTCTTCTTCTCTATTTTAGGACAATCATGTTTGATGTGGCCTTGCTTGTCATACTCATAGCAAGTGACTTCACTGGATCTCTCTCTAGGATTAGGAGTTGTCTTCTTGAAGCTTCTTCTCGCTTTTTTTATTCTAATCAACTCCTTTTCTTTTTTGAGAGCATTGCTAGCTCCTCTTCTTCTTTGTCACTCTCTTCATCATTAGAGGTTGTTTCTACCTTCTTCTCCTTTATTGAGGATTTGAGTGCCAAGGTTCTTCTTTCTTTTTTTTATTTTTCTCCTTGGCCCCTTAGTTTCTTCATTTGCTCATCCTTTTGTAAGGCTAACTCATGAGTTAAGAGTTTACCTATTAATACATCCATAGGAACCTTCCCAATCTTCAGATTGGACTCTTGAATATTGTACACTCTTGCACCAAACTTATCTAAAGGAAGAGTTTTAAGGATCTTTGTGTTTACCTCATAGTTGGTGAGAGTCCTTCCAAATTTCTTCATGTTAGTGACGATGGATAGAAGTCTATTCATCATTTTGATGATGCTTTCATGGTCCTTCATCATAAAGAGGTCTCATTTTGTCATGTGCATCTCTAATCGGCTTGATATAACCAGTGTTGTGCCTTCATGATAGTTTTCAAGAGTCTTCCAAATGGCATGTGTTGTTTGGCAATGTTGCACTCTTCCAACCTCTTCTCTAGAGAGAGAGCTTAGAGGAATGGCCATTGCTCTCTTATTTTTACCATTTGACCTTCTGTGAGCTTCAATCCAATCTTCCCTTGGAATGAGTTCTTTAATTCCATCCACCACTTTAAAGAGTGGCTTCCATTCTTTGACAACTACATCCCAAAACCACTACATCTGTGTCAAGATAAATCTCCATCCTATACTTTCAATGAGTATAGTCGGATCCATCAAAATAGGGCTTGAGGTGTGAGTAGATTCCCTCTTGTATCATGAACTTTGCTCACCTAATAAAGGCTAGTATGTGAGACTTGGCTCTGATACCACTTGTTAGCCCTAGGCACCAAGAAGGGGGGTTGAATTGGTGTTCAAAAAATTAAAAAGAGGATAATGAAAGAGTATAAGAGAAGACACATAATTTATAGTGGTTCGGGTATAATCAACCCTATGTGCACTCCCCAATTCTATGCAATTGGGTGTTTCACTAACTTTAAATGATGTTTCTAAGCTCACACCTAACTTTTACACTTTGTGTTTCAAGGCTTGCACAATAACTTTTCTTACAAGTGTTTTCTAAGTCCAATACTAAAACATCTCATAAGTGTTTTCATAAGCTCACACTAAAACCTTTCTCTAGTGTTTTTATAAGCTCACACTCTTTTTCTGCTTCTTTTCCTTATTCTACTTCTTATCTTTCTTCTTCTCCTTTTTCTCCTCCTTCTCCTTCTTTTTCTTCTTCGTCTTCTTCTTCTTCTTCTTCTCTCTCTTCTTTTTCTTTTCTTTCTTCTTCTTTTCCTTCTTCTTATTCTTTTTCTTCTCTTTCTTCTTCTTTTCTTTTCTTCTTCTTCTTCTTTTTCTTCTTCCCCTTTTTCTTCGACTCCTTTTCCTCCTTCTTCTTCTCTTTCTTCTTCTTTTTCTTCTTCTACTTCTCTTTTTTTTCTTCTTCTTCTTCTTTTTCTTCTTCTTCCTTCTTTTTCTTCTTCTTCTTTTGCATCTTTTTCTACTTCTCCTTCTCCTTTCCTGGTATTCTTCTTTTGCTTCTTATTCTTCTTCTCTTTCCTTTTCTTCTTCTTATTTTTCTTCTTGTTCTTCTTGTTTTTCTTCTTCTTTTGCTTCTTTTTCTTCTTTTCTATATTATGTTTCTTATTTTCTTTCTTATTTTCCTTTTTCTCTTTTTTTTTTCTTCTTCTTCTTCTTCTTTTTCTTCTCTTATTTCTTCTTCTTCATCTTTTTCTTCTTCTTCGTCTCTTTCTTCTTTTTTTTTCTTTTTCTTTTTCTTCTTCTCCTCTTTTTTCTTCTTCTTCTTCATCTTCTTTCTTCATTTTCTTTTTCTTCTTCTTCTTCTTTTTTTTCTTCTTCTTCTACTTCTCTTCTTTTTCCTTCTTCTTCTTCTTCTTTTTCCTCTTCTTCTTCTTCTTCTTCTTTTTCTTTTTCTTCTTCTTCTCTTTTTTTTTTCTTTTTCTTCTTCTTCACTTCCTTTTTCTTCTTCTTATTCTTCTTCTTCTTCTTCTTCTTCTTCTTCTTCTTCTTCTTCTTCTTCTTCTTCTTCTTTTTCATCTTTTTTTTCTTCTTATTTTTCTTTTTTTTTTCTTTTTTCTTCTTTTTCTTCTTCTTCTTCTTCTTCTTCTTCTTCTTCTTCTCTTTTATTTTCTCCCCTTTCTCCTTCTTCCCCTCCTTCTCTTTTGTCTCCTTTTTCTTCTTCTTTTTCTTCTTCTTCACTTCCTTTTTCTTCTTCTTATTCTTCTTCTTCTTCTTCTTCTTCTTATTCTTCTTCTACTTCTTCTTATGATTCTTCTTTTTAATCTTTTTTTTCTTCTTATTTTTCTTTTTTTTTTCTTTTTTCTTCTTTTTCTTCTTCTTCTTCTTCTTCTTCTTCTTCTTCTTCTTCTTCTTCTTCTTCTTCTCTTTTATTTTCTCCCCTTTCTCCTTCTTCCCCTCCTTCTCTTTTGTCTCCTTTTTCTTCTTCTTTTTCTTCTTCTTCACTTCCTCTTTCTTCTTCTTCTTCTTTTTTTTCTTCTTTTTCTTATTTTTCTTCTTCTCTTCTTTCTTTTTTTCTTCTTCTTCTTTCTTTTTCTTCTTCTTATTTTCCTTTTTCTTCTTTTTCTTTTTCTTTTTCCCCGCTTTCTTCTTCGTCTCCTCCTCTTTCTTCTTTTTCTTCTTTGTCTCTTTTTTTCTTCTTCTTCTCCTTCTTTTTCTTCTTCTTTTTCCTCTTCTTATTCTTCTTCTTATTTTTCTTTTTCTTCTTCTTCTCTTTTTTTTTTCTTTTTCTTCTTCTTAACTTACTTTTTCTTCTTCTTATTATTATTATTC
>CATIWR010003114.1:0-32433 GCA_949677035.1 Omphalea diandra | reverse complement strand
CTTGAAGCAAGGCAATAGAGATGTCACCACCTATTTCCATGAGCTGACCAAATTGTGGCAGGAGTTGGATGTATAAATTGATGTTTCTTGGAACTGTTCGGAGGATGATGCCATGGATAGGAAATTAGCGGAAAAAGAATGAATATATGATGTCTCTCAGGTTTAAATGGTGATTTGGATGAGGTTTGCGGTAGGGTCTTGGGCTAGAGCCATTACTAACATTCGAGAGAATTTTGCAGCAGTCTGATGAGGAGAAAGTCGAAAAACAATGATGCTTGGAGACAACAGGGCAGCCATTCTACTCGAGTCTTCAGCACTGGTTGTGAGCGGGCAAGAGACTGAAAAAATGAAAAGAAACCTGGAAAAAAAGGGAAGCAACGATGGGGTGACTACTGCAATAAGCCAAATCACACAAGGGATATTTGCTGGAAGTTGCATGGGAAACCAGCAAATTGGAAGGAGAAAAATAAAAAGGACTCAAGCGAATTTCAAGTTTCGTTGGAATCTGAAAACGTTGAGGGATAGAATAGTGGAGCAGTTCAATCATCCCTGAATGAAGAGAAACTTGAGCAGCTCTACAAGTTGCTAACTCCTACTCAAAAAGGCACATCCACGTTCGCTCAAAAAAGTATTGCTCTAACTGCTTTTACTATGTCTGCAACAACTTCTGAGCCATTGATAATTGATTCGGGACCACCAGACCATATGACTTGTTGCTCTAAATTTTTTACCTCTTATAGTCCTTGTCCAGGGATTTTTAAAATAAAGGTTGCAGATGGATCATCTACACCACTGGCTGGAACAGCGACAGTAAAAATCCACTCCCAATATCAGTTTCAAATCTGTTCTTCATGTTTCTAAAATTTCCTATAATCTGTTTTCTGTTAGCAAATTAACAAGAGACTTAGGCCTCGATGGTAGTAAAATCTATGGTAATAAAATCAATAGATTTTGAATATTATATTGTTTAGTTTGAACATAAAATCTATGGATTGTAAGAGGTAATATTGGAATAAAAAAGTATCATTTATTAAAAATGATGGATTTTGAACTTTCGTATCTTCTAAGTGGGAAAGTGAAAACCTCAATGAACGATTTTGGAGAATGATGGATTTTACAAAATCAATGAATTGTGACATCTTTTGGTTTGCCAAATGATAGATTTAACTCAAATCTATGAATTTTATGAAATCTCTCACTTGAAACCCCTCAATCCAAACGATACCTTCAATTGGTTTGCCAAATTCTCAGATAATTGTTGTGAATTTCAGGATCTTATTTCGGGGAGGAGGATTGGAAGAGCTAAAGAACATGAGGGATTATACTACATTGGAAAGGAAGCCTCTTACGGTAAAAAAGCTCAAACTGTTAGTAGTGTGTCTCAACCTATATCTAACCGTAAAATTATGTTGTAGCATTGTAGATTAGGTCATCCTAGTTTCCATACTTAAGACAGTTGTTTCCTACCTCATTTTCTATGAAAGCTTGTATCTTTACAACGTGAGAAATGTCAATTAGCAAAACATCAAAGAAATACTTTTCAGCTTGTTCCTCATCAATCATCAATACCTTTTGCTATAATTCATAGACATATGGGGTCCTTCATGTGTACAAAACTTCTAGTGATTTTTGGTGGTTTATTACCTTCATTGATGATCACACAAGGGTGTATTGGGTGTATTTATTAAAACAAGTTGTTAAAATAAAAATCTGAAGCTGAAAAATTCTTCAAAAATTTTCATGTCATGATAACCTCACAATTTCAACCAAAGTTCAAATATTGCACACCGATAATGGCAAACAGTATTTTAATTCCTTTTTAGGAGACTATCTTACCCATAAAGGACTTAGTCATCAGAGTTCTTGCATCAATACCCCTCAACAAAATGGAGTTGCTGAATGGAAAAAATGTAATTTGTTAGAAGTAGCCCATTGTCTTATGTCCACTTTAAACATTCTAAAACATTTTTAGTGTCATACTATACTAACTGCATCTTATTTAATCAATCATCTTACTATCTGAGTTCTTCATTATCAAACTCCTCTTGACACTTTGATCAAATCTTATCCAACGACTAGACTTTTCACTAGCATTGATCTTAAAGTCTTTAGGTGCACAACATTTGTTTATAATCATTCCCCTGAATGTTCAAAAGTTGATTCTAAATCAATCAAATGTATTTTTGGTGATATTCTTGAACAAAAAAGGGTTATTTATGTTACTCACCACAAAATAGGAAATATTACACTTTCATGGATGTCACATTCTTTGAGCATCAACCCTTTTATCCTAAAAATTTCCTTTTAGGGGAGAGTTCTAGTTCTGGTGGTTCTCATGGTGAAGAAATTTTTTGGGAGATTTTCTTACCTGTCTCTACTTCAATCTCGTCTCACGCATCTAAGTCCCTTCCTGAGTTAGTCTGATCTATGATGTCTTCAGCTATAGACATATCTCATCTAGAGGGACATATAGAACGACCTGAGCTTCGTGTTTATACTCAGAGGAAGAATAACCAGGTAGAGGAAAACCTTGTGAACACTAAGCAAGGCCATGAATCCAAACTGAATATAGGCACACAATCTTTTGATGTTCCTCCTGCTATTGATGATTTATAGGATCCTACAGCCTTGAGAAAAGGTGTTAGATCCTGTACACAACACCCAATCTCCAACTATGTTACTTATGGACATTTATCATCTAGTATTTGGAGTTTTGTTGCTAATCTATCAAATGTTGATATTCCTAAAAATATTGAGGATGCAATGAGTGTGGAAGAATGGAGAAAGGCAGTCCTCGAGGAGATGAAGGCTCGTGATAAAAATGGAACCTGGGAGCTAGTTAATAAATCAACCAGTGGGTTGTAAATGAGTGTTTGCTGTCAAGTATCACTCCAATGGATCCATTGAAAGATACAAGGCAAGACTTGTAGCAAAAGGGTACACTCAAACACATGAAGTAGACTATCAGGAGACCTTTGCTCCAGTCGCCAGATTGAACACACTGTGGATTCTATCTCTTGCATCTAGTCTTGACTGGCCCATGCAACAATTAAATGTAAAATATGCATTTCTAAATGGTGACCTGGAAGAAGAAGCTGATATGGGGTTGCCTCCAGGATTTGATGAAGATAGGAAAAATGGAAAGGTGTGCAAGCTCAAGAAATCACTGTGTGGATTGAAGCAATGGCCTCGAGCCTGATTTGATCGGTTTGCTAGAACAATTCAGCAGTAAGGATATGAACAAGCTCAAACAAATCATACTCTATTTTTCAAGCACACGGAGAATAAGGTGACCATTCTTATTGTATAAGTGGATGATATTATTTTGACAGGTGATCATATAAATGACATGAACAGGCTGAAGAAGATCTTGGCAACAGAATTTGAAATTAAAGATCTTGGATCACTGAGATATTTTCTTGGAATGGAGGTTTTGAGAAATAAATCTGAGATATCTGTTTCACAAAGAAAATACATCCTAGATCTGTTAAAGAAGACTGGTATGATTGGTTTTAAAACAGCAGAGACTCCGATGGATCCAAATGTGAAGATTGGAACAAAGAGTAGCTCCAATATTTCAGTGGACAAAAGGAGATATCGGCAATTGGTTGGAAAGCTCATCCACTTGTCTCATACTAGACCAGACATTGCTTTTGCTGTCAGTGCCGTGAATCAATTCATGCATTCACCATGCGAGGAGCATATGGAAGCAATATATAGATTTTTGAAGTATTTAAAAGGTACACCAGGAAGAGGATTCTTCAAAAAAAGTGAAAATCGAAATGTTGAAGCCTTTTCTGATGCTGATTGGGCTTGACCATTGGTGATAGAAGATTTACTTCAGGTTACTGCATCTTTGTTTGGAGTAATTTAGTCACTTGCAGAAGTAAGAAGCAAATTTAGAGCAGTTGCCCATTCTATGTGTGGACTTCTGTGGATTCAGCATGTTCTAGAAGAGCTGAAGGTGACCATGGATGATCCTACGAAACTTTTCTGCATAATAAAGCTGCGATAAACATCTCTCACAATCCAGCTCATCATGACAGAACCAAGTATGTGGAGGTTGATCGACACTTTATTATAGAAAAAATTGAAAACGGGGTTATTTGCATATCTTGTATTCCATCAGCAGATCAGGCGGCTGACTTTCTTACAAAAAGTCTTGGGAGATCCTCTTTTGAGTATTTAACTGATAAGCTAGGAATATTCAATGTGTTCAACCCAGCTTGAGGGGGAGCATTGGCATGTCATTTAATTATTTGATGTTCTGCATTTATTTCCTTTACTATTCCAGCTGCACCGATTAGGATCTAGCTGTTTAAAATCTAATTGTTTATCCATTCCATATTTTTAGGCTTTTTTTCTTGAGAGTTTGTTTGCAGACCTTTGAAAGGGTCTGCCTTGTGATCCTTTTAAATATAGAAAAATAAAAAAAACAAAAACAAATATACCAGAATGCTTTCTTTCCTGTTTGTTCTCAGAGATCATTCTCCTATTGTCATTATTATAAGGGAATTACAAGCAGGGGTAAAGAGAAAAACCTTTCAGGTTTTATCATATGTGGTGTAACAATCCTAGTTTTAAATCCCTTGTACTAGCTGTTTGGAGTTGTAGCAGCTGTTGGGGATTGGAAGTTACAGGATGTGCTATGCTGAGAATTTTTAAGAAATTGAATTTGTCAAAGAATGAACTTAAAAGCCTCGATTATAAGGAATTTAGTGATGTTTCAGCCAAAGTGGCTAGATGTTAGAAAGAGCTTACGGAAGTCCAACAGAACTTACAGGCAATCCCCTTAATGAGGACTTGGTGCTGGGAGAAAGTGTTTATTATCTACATCTGAGATTTTGGTTGACTCAAGAAGAAGAATTCTATAAACAACAATCTGGAAACAAGTGGGTGAAAAGCCATCAATGCCATGACCAGTCTGCAGTTAGATAATAAGGAAGTCACTACTTATACCATTATTAATAAAACAACCATGGTCAACAATTATAAAGAGTTATCGGGATCCACTACTAGCAGGCCATCAAATGTTGATTCACGAGTTTTGCAGTTGGGGAGTCTTTTAGTTGAGGAGGAGGCTTTAAGGCTTTGTGCTCCTATAACTGCTGAGGAAGTAAAGCATAGCATGCTTAGTATTGAAGAAGATGAGGCCCCTGGACCTGATGGATATGCAAGCTTCTTCCAGAAGTGCTAGGATATAGTGGAGATGGAAGTTACTAAAGCTGTCCAGGAGGCATTCAAACTGGTATTGTGTTAAAACAGAATGATGTGACAGCACCAGTAATCATTCCAAAGGATTCAAATCCAGCAGGGTTGACTGATTATAGGCTTATTGCCTGTTGTACAGTCCTGTACAAATGTGTGGCCAAGATCATCACAGATAGATTGACTACTTGTTTGCCCACTCTCATCCAACCAAATCATCATAGAAAATGTGATGATGGCAACATGAGTTTATGGCGAATTATCATAGGATACCAGGCCCTGCAAATTACACAATCAAGGTGGACTTAAGAAAGTCTGATGGTATGTTTGCACTGGGATTTTCTGGAAGAATTGCTCTTGGATCTTAGATTTCCAAGGCAAATTGTTTCTCTTATAATGGTATGTTTAAGGACAAATATGTTTTCTGTTAAGATAAATGGTGCTCTTATGTTGTTTCTCAAAACAGAGGGGTCTTAGGCAGGGTGATCCAATCTCACCTCTGCCTTTTTGTGATTGCCGTGGTCTATTTGTTAAGGTTATTGAATACAAGATGTATGGACAACTTCAAATATCACAGCAAACGCGACTAGAATGGATTGACTCACCTATGTTTGCTGATGATTTCTTCATGTTCAGTCATGGGGATATGTACTCTAAGTGATCTCTAATGCATTGCAAGAACTTTCTTTTTTTTTTTTTTTTTTCTCTGTTTCAGGGTTTCTCAAGTTCAAAGTGAAATTCTCCAATTGCTGAATTTCAAGTTGGTTCTTTCCCCAAGAGGTATCTTCCAGTTCCCCTAATTTCTTCCAGATTAACTCAAGTGCGCTGTAGGGATCTCATCTCAGAATCCCCAAGAGAATTTCCAATTGGGCAGTTACCATGTTATATTATGCTGGCAGACTGCGATTGATCAACTCAGTCCTTAGGAGCATTAGCATGTATTAGTGCTCCATTTTTATCTTACTTAAAGTTGCTGGCTACTCAAGAGAATGACAGAATATGTAGACCCTTCTCCTCAAAGGAGGAGGGAAGGGCGGGGGTTGGGGTTGTGCGGTTCTGATTCAAAGCAAGGTGGTTTTGTAGCTTAAAAAGAAGTGTGCAAGCCTAAGAAAGAGGGGAATTTGATAAAGACCTAGCTATCTGGAATAAGGATGCCATCATCAAAGTTGTTTCGGATATCCTTACTTTCTAAAACCACTTCATTGGCTACATGGGTTGCCAGAACCAGTTTGAGAATGTTGAGTTTCTAGGGCATCATCAAACCAGGTGATGCTAGTTGGATTGGGTGTCATATCTTAAAGTTTAAGAGAAGAAATTAAACAATATTTCAAACATCTAGTTCTGTTGGTTTGAGCCTTTGATTGCTGGAAAGACCATTAAAGATCTGTTTCCAGTTTAAATACCATTGATGCTGATGTTCCCTTGAATACTGGAATGAAGGATCCCTGAGGACATTCTGTCCTGATCCTTTAAACAGAAGGCATGGAGTTTTCTTGAAAATCAGATTGTCCTTAAGGATGGAGTTCTAGATAAGGTAGTTTTGGACAGGTTCCAAGTCAGGGGACTTCTCCATTTCCCATGCTTAGAATGTTTTAGAAACTCAAAGTCCACGTGTATATTGTACAAAACTACTTTGGGAGGGCCAAGCATATTCCAAGATGTAGCTTCATCACTTTGTTAGCCATTAGAAACTGATTACTTACGAAATCCATCCTAGTGCAATGGCATACAGTTTCTAATGCTATTTGTGAATTATGTGAATCAGAGGCAGAGATCGTGATTCACCTTTTCATTGAGTGTTCCTTTTCAGCTCAGGTTTGGAGTAAGGTATTACGCCTTCGCTTGATCCAAAGACAAAAGTTAATTTGGTGTAGGGAAATATACTGGTTTTGCAAGAAGGCTGGGAGCAAAATTATGCTTTGCGAGAAGAGAAGTGTAGCCTTGACTGCATCAGTTAATTATCTTTGGCAAGGAAGGAAAAATAAGTTTTTTCAACAAATTCCACCAACATTAGATGGTGTGTTCCAACATATTCAATAAGTGATTAGATTAAGTAATGCAAATATATAAAAGCTCTAGTTGCTTTTTGCTTTGTTTTGTTTTGTTTTAGAGTTTTACATCATATAGATTTTCTGCTGTATTGTTTTGTTGTGGTTAATATAACCCTTTTATGATCATTTACCAATAATAATAATAATGATAATAATAATAACATTAGATACTTTAGATCCTCCAGTAGAACCAAATGAATTCCAATTCCCCTGAGAAGGGCTCGGGGTTGAACTAAGAGCCTCACCTACGACTATTTTCAAATGGTACCCATTGTGCTACTCTAAGTGGTTACTTAATTTGGTTGTTTATTCTTAGTTTTATGTTGTTTAGCTGAGTTGCAGGTCTCACAGGAACTGCCATTATTTCTACTTACATAATTGCATAGCTTGATTTGTTACTTTCCCTGTGCGTGATGAGCTACCAACCACACAGCAAAATAGCTACATGTCCATTTCTTTGAAACGGACTTGACAATTTTCCACTTTACACTAGCATTAGTTCAGAACGCACATAAGCAAACCCAAAATAAAAGAAGAACAAAAAGATACTGAGAGTAAGATACTTTGTTTATTCAAAAGTAACAATCAAAGAGTAACCAAAAAATAAATATATGAGGGGATTATGCAAAACACAAGAAAAGAAAAAGGAAATAAACATTAAAGCATACCTGATTCAGTTCTAGTAATGGCCATTGCAAATGCAACGCAACATGAACCAAAAATAAGAAGAGGAAGAAGATGTTGAATATTATTGTGATAATGATGATGAGCATGTGAATTATTTGAAGGGACCCACACAGCATTTGAGGAGAAGAAAGGAAAAGAAATTTTCTGAGAAGGGCCAATTGGGGAAGAATATGAGAGACTGTGCAAGTGTTACTGGTGGGATGAGGATGAGAATGAGAATCCCACTAATCAATGCATCTTTTATCTTCCATTTCTCTTGTTGGAGTTTTCATTAAACTTAAATAATTCTTTTGTCAAAAGAGCCTTTCATGAAATGTCAATTGATGCCATGGGACTTGACTGGAGATTTAAGTTCTCTACTGCAAGGATCAGTACCATGCCATCCACATAATGCGTTTATTTGACGCGTATGATTTTGAATAGTGGTGCTCCTGCCTCAGTGGCTGGCACCTCATTGCGACTGATTTGCTGCTCAATCTCTGCTCGCCCACCTCTTCTTTATTTTTATTGTAATACTAGTCGTTTTGCCAGCGCAACGCGCCATTTATATATTATATTCATAATAAAATTTAGAATTAATTCAACTGAAAATAATTCAAAATCCTATTAAATTGTAACCACATTTTGAATATTTTAAATCAAAATGATATAATTTATGTTTTAAGCTAATTTTTTGATAGATTTATTTAAAATATATTAAAAGCACATTTGGTATATCAAAAATACAATAAAAATAAGATTCTCACTCAATTTTTTTTATTTAATACTTTAATTTATTTTAAAAATGTTAAAATTAAATTTCAAAAAATTAGATTGTCTCACTATTTTTAAAATCTCACTATTTAATTTTATTTATTTGCTTGCAAAATATAAAGTTATTATACTTGAAGCTAATTGATGACTCTTAATTTCAAATTTAGATATGATAACTATGGAAAAATGGATAATAGTAAGCTAAAGAGGACTAATATCTAAAATCGCTTTGATATTTAGGTTATGAGTTGATTTGAAAACATACAGAGAGTTTAGAAAGAGAATTCAAAAGTAAAAGAATTATTTAGATAATATTTGTGGCTATTGTTTAGTCTTATAATTCTGATAATTAACATGTTTATTTCTTTCCAAATTTATGAATTAATACGTAATTTACGCCCTTAATTGAATCTCACTAAAAATATTTTGTGTTTGTAGGCAAAGAATTGAAGAAAAAAGAATAAAGGGAGAAAAAGCAGTGAAACATGGTCATGTGCACAGTCGCGCCTTGCTTATGGGTCAAAAGACATCCAAGAGCAAAGTCGTGCCTCTTTTAGTGAAGAAAAATTAAGAGGACAAAACATGTAACACGGTCATACGCATGGCCGTGCGTGAAAGGAAACCACAAAAGGAATTAAACACATTTGAGAAGCACAACCGTGTTTTTTTTTGCTACAAGCTAATCGCAAAAAAGCACCACCATGCACACGATTGTGCGTTTCATTAACCAAAATTGCAATTCAACAACCTTGAAGGATTTCTTTCCTATTCCAAGCATTAAAACTTCCTTTCTCTAAGACTTGATTAAAGCATTTATTTAAAGAGGCAAAACCCTATGAATTGAGGAGAGGGGAGGGCAACAAATAGCCACCTAAAAACCAAAGAAATAAATCAAGTAAAAGTTTAGGAGTAAAGAGTTGAAAAGACGAGTAAGAGGGTAATCATCCAAGAACTTCAAGGATTGAAGTCTATGGCTTCAAATTTCATTAGTTTGATTGTTTCTTTATCTCTTTCTTTTATTATGAGTTAATTATCTTTATGCTAAGGTTGTAAATGGATCTTGTGTGACCCATATTAGTTTTCATTAGTTTAAGTCTTTGGATTTCACTCATTATTTATGTTAGTAACTATTGAGTGCTTTATGTTTGATTGGCTGACCATTAATCATCTTAGTTCCATGAATCAACAATAGTGACATGCTTTTCATATAACAAATCCTTCAATAATTCTCTTATTTTGTTATTGAGTTGTGGAACCTTAACAAACCATTGCTATCTATTGAGTCTTGCTTTTGTGAGGCAGTTGCATGATGTCTAGCATTTGAGTTAAGGACTACTTGTCAATTTCTATTCGAGAGAGATTAATTGATCATCATAGTGACTCAATAGTAGCACTGGATGAATGAATTAATTAGACAAGGATTAAAAGATAATTGGAAAGTCACTAAGTGAAGTTGAATCCCTAGCTAACTTCTTATATTGATTGTTTCCTTTGCGATTCCCTTATTTATATTTTTCTTAGTTTAAACCTTCTTTTATAATGAATTTCTAGATAATACAAGGAATAAGATGCTTAGTACTTAATCCTAATCCTCGTGGGAATGATTTCCATACTTTTGTACGCTTTATTACTTAATGACCTGTGCACTTGCAACTTAAGGATTTTCATATAGCATTCATATGTCATTTAGCTATGAGATATTTTTATACTTGTGAATAACAATTATTGGGTTGAATCTTAACTATCACCAAGATTTGTGATTTAATTATCCCATAACTGTATTATTTTGGAGATATGAAAGTTAAATGTGTCTATAATCTTTTGAACATTATCCAGTTTGTTGGCCCTTATGCACCAAAAAGGAGAGATTGAATTGGTGAGAAATTTTGAATTTTGAAGGGAAAAGTTTGTTAAGCAAGAAATTTAAGAAGTAGAAGAATAATAGAATATACAAAATTTTATAGTGGTTCAGGTATTAATCAATCTTATATCTGCTCCCTAATTGTTCCAATTAGATGTTTCACTAATGTCCAATAGTATTTTAAAGCTCACACATAACTTTGCAACTTGTGTTTTTGCAAAGTCTCACATATAACCTCATTAGTGTTTCATAAGGATACCACTCAATTTGAACAAGAGTTTTACAATCAAAGGCTAACTCTCAAACCCAAACCCAATGGTGTTTAATGCTCACACCAAACAACAATAATTCAAATATAAGAAATTGAATGCTTAAAGATTGAGAAATAAATTTGCAAGAGTTTGACTACAATGAATGTTATTCTTTTGCATTCAAGTACATTTAGTGGTGTATTTACAGGCTACAATCACTAAATAGATGTTACAAATAAAACTCTATCTAAATCTCTAAAGTATGCTAGGCAAATCCTGCATTTAATGCTTGTCAAATGAAATTCGTGGTCGAGACTGTATCATCGCAGTCGCGATATTCACATAACACTGAATTTTACTCAATTGCGATGGAGAAACCCATTTATATCTAACAGCTAGTCCACGTGACATAAAATCATTGGTTCTTTAGGAAAAATACTCAATCCCTTAAGTAAGAATGAAAATTCTAGTCTCTACTTTTCCTCTTTGGATGTGATAATCACCACAAAATCGTCTGCCCAAATTTATCCAACTCTTTTACAAGATAGCATCGTGACCTTCTAATTCATAACCGCGAATTAGGATGCAAATTTTAATCTTTGAGACTAAGCTTCCATTCAAATTCTAATGTGATCCTAGCTAAATATATGCAAGATAAACACTTGAAAATGAATGTTAGGACTTATCAATCTATATTGTCATCAAAAGAGAGTTTTGACTTAGGTTGGCCAACCTAGTCCAATAATCTCCCTTTTTTTGATTTTGACAACTTAGATTGAATTTGCAAAGGATAAAAAATGTATAAGTGTATTGTAGACTGTGTGAAGTTAAAATAGTTAACAAATTGAAATGGTTGAAATGCTCCCCCTCAATTTATACTGTCTCTTAACTAATGACATGAAAGCGCTCCTTTTTTATCAAGAACAAAAAGAAAGAAAGTTTGAATGCAATGGCAAGTAATACAATGATAGGGATAATTGTAATGATATGATGGCGATCAGTTGAGAATTAGAGTAACATAATTAGAATTTTTACTAAAGATTGAATATCATTCATCAAACTAATCAACCTTAGAAGGAACATACTTCAAAATTTTATTAAAAAAATATATACATAACATAATATAAATATGTTTGATTACACACCTAAGCCAAAATTAAAACAAGAAAGGTTAAAAATAAAAAAATGAACAAGAAATAAAGCTAAAAAAATTAAAAGGTAGGAGAAATGTAACGACTATGGTCATTTACAAGTCATGGCATCCATGTCACAAAATACATATGCATAAAGGTGTTATTCATCATACATGCACAATCCAACATGTATTTAATGTACATCTATGTTAACTAATGTTCAAGGCTAGTGACTATAAACTGGTTCCTATCTAAATGTATGTACATGATATAAGAAGAGATAAAGTTCGAAGTCAGTCGACGACTTGTGGTCTATGAGTCTCTCAAAAATTTATGCACCAAAGTATCCAAACCCTATGCTTTATTATCTGAAAAATATAATTGCGATTTGGTGAGTCACGACTCAATGAATACAAATAATAATTAGATTCTTATAGTAGAACCAACAATCAAATATCATTAGGATACATTACAAGTATAAGAATTGACTATGCAAGTGCGAGTGTAATAGATTGATATTTGTCATGACCTTGCAAGGTAAACACTGCTTCCAAGAATTCATATGATTCAAATGACATTTGATTTTGCTAGCCAATATATAACAAGTGAGTCATTTGATCAATAACATATGTCAATGGGACATATTGGTCCATCTTCCACGTGATTTGCAAGTGTTTAACAAGCTGATCACAATATCCTTTTAGTTCCATATTCAAGTGTTCATAATAATGGTATACCAAGTAATCATTAAGAGCATATAAATCTCACTTGACTTGTATTCACATGTAAAATGTAACAATTCAATCACATATACATGTAATAGAACATAATCATATCATAAAATTATCACACATACACATTAGAATCTAATTACTGTTTTTACTCACCTTTTGATGTGCCAACCTTTATGGTAGGTTTGGTTCTCTCTCTAGGGCTTCCTTAACGTGTTTAGATCCTAAAATTTGATACATACATGGTTATAAGTATGTCAAAATGATTATGAATGCTTGGTATGCAACTATGACATGATCCATGCAAATGGACATAGTGTTTATGCATATTTTTCTTATGTGGCAGTCGGAGCTTGCTATACTCTCACAACAATAACTCTAGGTATACTTATCCAAATGGCTTCATTCTTTTTTTCAAATAAACTAGACACATAATCATACAACATACGCAAATTTCAAATTAATATAAGACATATAGAAAATGTGGTAAATTTTGAATTTTGCCTTATTTCAACATCATCTAAGTTTGAGTAGGTCTTAAATTCTTAGGTATATCTCAAATTATACAAATCAAACTGAAAAACTAATTTACCAGAAGTTACATAAAACATAAAGGAGAATTTTTCATGTTTTACGCATTGTCTAATTCAGTCTATAAAGTCACCAAAACAAATGATCAATCTCAAGGTGAGCAAACTTTCAACATAGTGACAATCAATCATGATTAAGGGACAACATCTCAACAACCATACTAAATTTGGCAAAAATTACAAGTATGTAGATCATACATAAATATAAAAATTTCAAGTTTAAACATCACCAAATTCCAAATCTATGGCTATCAAATTCTTGGAAAGTATAATTAAAAGACAGGTGAGGTTTCATCCAGGTACAGGGTCAGTCATAATCAATGAGCCATATCTCTTTCCACACTACAAATCAATCCAAACTGTTTTACAGGTGTTTAGAGGGGATATAACCCTACGAATTTCATGTTTTACACTTTGTCTAAATCATCACATAAGGTCATCATATAAGAAAATAAAAAGGCTGAGGTGATTTTGGTTGGTTGTGAACCAACCTTAATGAAAAAGCCATAACTCCTCGCAAAAACCAAATCAAGCAAAAGTTTCATATGCATTTATGGGGCATAAAGCTACAACTTTAATATTTTACACTTTCCCTAATTCCTCTTCTAGGGTTATGAAATCATGGGTATAAAATTCTGCTCTAATAACAAAACTAACACAATCAGCTCTTGTTCTCTTGAATTTCAACTTTCATCTAAAAGTTCTACCTTAAATACTTCATAATTCTCACTTACCATGCATGATTAACATGTCACAAGGGGTTAATTTCATGTGAGAAGAAGATAAATTAGCTTACCTATTTTCTCAGAACCAAAAAATCCTAGGCTTCCTTTCTGAGGCAACTCACTCTTCTCCTTCTCTTTCTTCTTCTTCTTCTTCTTCTTCTTCTTCTTCTTCTTCTTCTCCTTTCCTTTCTTTCTTCCTTAGCTCTCTCTTTCTTCTACTGTCCCTCACGTCTAAGCTCTGTATTTTGATCCTAAAGGGTAAAAAATTCCACTTATAAACCTATTGTAACGAGATAAAATCATGGTGTTGCATTCCTATTGGTTAGAAGTTCACTTTCCTCTTTTAGTCCCTCTTATTTACTCCTTAAGCACCTCCATGCATCTCCTAATTTCTAGATGCTCCTTATACTTTAAAATAAACTCTATAACACCATTATTTATTATGCTATAACATACACACAACATAAGACAATTTGCCATGCAACTATACAAACATTACATATATGTTCAAGTGTCCCAAATGCAATAGTGCATATGTCATTGTCGTGCTTATCCAATTTATGTGTCTAAATGATCATTTATCCAATGCATATGTTCATGTGGGATTTCAAATCATTTATGCAATAAATATGTTCATGTGATAATGCCAATGAATGTGGTTGAGGATGTTACATGAAATATCATCATCTTTATTTTCAATGAATTCTTTAGCTCCTCCTCCTCCTCGGGCTTCTTCTCCTTCTTCCTCTTAGTTACCTTCTTCTTCTTGGTGTCTTCCCATTCTTCAAAATCAGAAAGATGACATGAAGTAGTACTAACCTTTTCTTAAAAGTCAACCAAGTCACTATGAAGGTAAAAGAGAAGAAGGAACCTTTTATTGATCATTCTCATCACTTTGTCAAGTTTTTTGTTGATGGAAGAGAGAGAGATGGAGGAAAACCAGTTAACCTTTGACTTTGAAAATAGAATGGGCTCTTCAGTGCCTTCTTTAATTACCAGCCTCTTTCTTTTGGAGGCATGAATTATCTCTTGGTTCTTTACCCATAGGATCCTAAAGTATGCACATAAAAGTCTGGATGAATGGCCTTGTCATTAATCAAATAAGTCAAATAAAGAAAGTTTGGGATGAGAGATTCTTTTTAGTGAGGAATTTTTCTTTCTCATCATTTAAAGCCCCTACAAGCCTATATATGGTTGTGATGTGAGAGGGAAGAAGAAATTGGCTCTTAGGTTTGGTACTCATATGGATTAACTGATCCACAAAGTATCTCCTAGTTTTGATGGACTTATTTTTTATAAGACAAAAGAGAAAAGCTAGGTCTTATTGAGAGATTTTTTCATTCCCATCACCCATAGCATTGATGGAAAAGATAATAATTCTATGAAAGAGCCAATTGGTTAAGGTTTTGATGTATATGGCCGCTAAAGTTTTCAGATCATGTTTAGTTTTAATAGAAATTTCAGACCAAAACTCAGAACAGATGATGTCAAGGGAAGAGATAATGGATGGAATAACATCTTTGGTTTGAAAATTAGAAAAGAGGAAAGTTGGGTAAACATACTAAAGTAAGGATCTTTAAATGCCCTAAAGACAGGACCATATGAACCTGCTTTAGATTCTGCCCTTCGACTAAGAGTAATAGTGCACATGAAATTTTGTACGATTTCTTCATAACCCAATTCTTCATGAAAAATGAATTCATTCCAGCCAAGTTTGGAGAGAAATACTTGGATTTCTCCCTTAATGCCAAGAGTTTCGAGAAGGAAGGAAGATGGTAGGAGACTTAAATAGGTAGAGAATGGGAGGAAATAGTTATAAAATGGTCAAAAGACCATTGAATGAGGATGAAGGACCATTTGATTGTCAAATCAATCAATGCCCAATGGTTATAACATATCACAGTTGCTACATGCTTATCGCGATTGCTATTTATGAAATTTTTGAGTAACTATTAAGATTTCCTTAGAAAAGAATGTAGTCAACAGTTAACAAATTTGAAATTTGAAAAATTTTATGGTGGCAATCATAGATAGTGACAATTAATTGACAAAGGTTGAAAGGTTGATGAAGACTTGTAAGAAGTGACCACTAATTGTAAATCCCGATTATGAATTACAAGACATTTTTGAAAAAATATGAAAGAAACATTAGCCCAAACTTGATGTGATCAACATAATATTATGATGATTAATTTAAGTGATTTGTCATTGAAAAGCACAATTGCACAATGAATTAACACAACTACAACTTCCAACATAATAAATTATCATGCAATCACAAATCATATCAAACAATGAATTAATTTTGATAAGTATAGTGAAAGTGAGATCAATTTTCATCGTAAGAAACTTTCATTTAGCATCTTTAGTTTCCTCTTGATAAATGTCATTCTTTCTTCATTGAGGGGTTTAGTGAAAATATCCGCAAGTTGGTGATTGGTGTCAGTAAATTCTAACACTACATTACCATTTTAGACATAATCTTGAAGAAAATGATGTCTAATATCAATATTATTGTTTCTTCAATATTGGGTGAGATTCTTAAAAATATTTATTGTACTTATCTTGTCACATTTAATAGGAATGTGATCAACATCTTTGCCATAATCCTTGAGTTATTATTTCATCTAAATAACTTGGGTGCAACAATAATCCATCGCCATATATTCCATTTCAATGGTGGATAAGACAACCAAAACTTGCTTCTTATTAAACCAAGAAACTAAACATTCACCTATGAATTGGCAACTTCTGAAAGTGCTCTTCCTATCCATCAAACTATTGGCATAATCTACATTTGAATATCTAAGAAGACTAAAAGATGAATTCCTATGATACCAAAGTCCTAAATGCAATGTACCATAAAAATACTTAAGAATTCTTTTAACAACATTCATATTAGATTCCTTAGGAGAAGATTAGAATCTAGCACACAAACAAATATTAAACATGATGTTGGGTCTAGATGCAGTAAGATAAAGGAAAGAGCCAATCTTACCTAGATGCAGTAAGATAAAGAAGAGAGCCAATCATACCTCTATACTTTTTTTCATCTATAAGCTTACCTGATTCAACCTTTTCTAGCTTCATAGTTGCACTCATTGGGGTTTTTTCTACTTTGCATCCATCCATGCCAAAACTTTTGAGTAGATTCTTTATGTACTTAGCTTGGTTAATGAAGATACCCTCTTTGGTTTGCTTAATTTGAAGATCAAGGAAGAATTTAAGCTCACCTATCATGATCATCTCAAACTCCCTAGTCATACACTTAGCAAATTCTTCACAAGGAGATTCATTAGTACCACAAAATATAATATCATTAACATATATTTCCATAATAAGTGTATCCTTATTGTGCCTTTTCACAAATAAAGTAGTATCAACCTTTCTTTTTTCAAAATCATTTTGTAAAAGAAGTGAACTAAGCCTTTCATGCTAAGCTTTTTTTCTTCTCCTTGTCCCACTTTTTCTTCTTCTTGATCTTAGGACATTTGGATTTGATGTGATCTTATTTTTCACATTCATAACATGTCACTTCATTCTTCTTGTCTTTGAAATTGGGAGATGCTCGTTTGAAGTTCCTCCTATCTTTTTTTGTATGAGCTTCTTGGTCCTCCTTAAGAGTATGGCTAGCTCCTCTTTCTCCTTCTCACTCTCATCACTATCACTAGAGGCAACTTCAACCTCTTTATCTTTATTTGCGAAATTGAAAGCAAGAGTCTTATTTTTTACTTTTTCATTTTTGTCTCCTTATTCTTTCTTTTTTTTTCATCTCCTCATCCTTCTTTAAGGTCAGCTCATGAGTAAGTAGCTTACAAATAAGGACATCCATTTGCACTTTTTTAATCTCTAGATTAGATTCTTGTATGTCGCGGACTCTAGGGCCAAATTTTTCAAAATAAAGAGAATTGGGAATTTTAGTGTTTACCTCACGATTGGTGAGAATTCTTCCAAACTTCTTCATGTCTGTGACAATGGAGAGGAGTGTATTTATCATGTCGGTGATGCTTTCATTTTCCTTCGTCATCCCACTTTATCACATACTTTTTCAACCTACTTGATTTCATAAGTGTAGTGCCTTGGTGATAATTCTTCAATGCCTTCCATATCCCATTGGTGGTTAGGCAATGTTGCACTATACCAATCTTCTATTTTGATAAGGAGCTATGAAGAATGACCATTGCCTTATTATTCTTCCCATTTGACTTTCTATGTACTTCAACTGATTCTTCCCTTGTATTAGTTTTTTACTACCATATACCACTTTGGTTAGAGGCTTCAGTTTCTTTGCTACAATATCCCACAGATCCACCACATCACTATCCAAATAGATCTTCATTTTATACTTCTAATGAGTATAGTTGGTTCCATCAAAGTAAGGCTTGAGGTAAGTATGGATTCCTTCTTATGCCATGATCTTTTCTCACTCAATTTAAGCTTTGTTTGAGATCAAGCTCTGATATCATTTATTGGCCCTTGTGTACTGGGAAGAGAGGGTTGGATTGGTGGAAAATTTTGAATTTTAGAGGGGAAGGTTTGTTAAGCAAGAAAAAAAAAGAATAATAGAAGACACCAAGTTTTATAGTGGTTTGAGTATTAATCAATCCTACATCCACTGCCTAAGTCTTCCAATTAGGTGTTTCATTAATGTCCAATGGTGTTTTAAAGCTCACACTAACTTTACAACTTGCATTTTTATAAAGGCTTATACACATCCTCACTAGTGTTTCATAAGGCAAACACTCAACCTGAACAAGAGCTTTAGAATCAAAGGCTAACTTTCAAACCCAAACTTAATGGTGTTTAATGGCCATACCAAACAATAAAAATTCAAATATAAGAAATTGAATGTTTAAAGTTTGAGAAATAAATTTGTAAGAGTTTGGCTATAATGAATGTTATTCCCTTGCATTCAAATCCATTTGGTGGTGTATTCATAGGCTACAATCATCAAAGAGATGTTACAAATAAAACTATATCTAAATCTCTAAAGTATGCTAGACAGATCCTGCATTTAATGCTTCTCAGTTGAAATTCATGGTCGAGATTGTATAATCGTAGTCGTGATATTCACATAATACTGAATTTTACTTAATTGCAGTGAAGAACCCCATTTGTATATAACGACTAGTCTAAGTGGTATAAACCATTAGTCCTTCAAGAAAAATAGCAGTTATGTCCCTTAAGTAAGAGTGAAAGTCACGGTCTCTACTTTTCCTCTTTGAATGTGATAATCACTGTGAAATTGTCTGCCCAAATTTATCAAACTCTTTTGCAAGATAATGGTTGCAACCTTCTAATTCATGACCGTGAATTAGGATGCAAATTTCAATCTTTGAGACTAAGGCTTCCATTCAAATTCTAATACAATCCTAGCTAAATTTCTCCAAGATCAACACTTAAAATGGATGTTAGGTCTTATCAATCTACATTATCAAGATCAAAAGAAAGTTTTGACTTAGGTTTGACCAACCTAGTCTAACACAACATAAATTTAGGAATGTTTGTTTTTTTTGACTTTATCGTTAATAGAGTTGACTGAATGACATGTCACTGAATGATACCATCGTTTGGTTCCTACCTTTGTATTTGCCTAAGAAACTACTTATTCATAGAGCATTCAGTTATCTCAAGGTTATAGATATTCCCCCCTCGAATATCCATTACATTTTAAAAAATATCCATTACAAGCATTGGCCTAGGGTACATAACTAGCACCTCCTACATCCTATTCTAAGTAACTATTTTAATTTTTATTCTATACTCTTAACCTAACTTCACCCGAATTGTATTAGAATCTTATATAATATGATAGATATCTATTGAGCGAAGGGTGTAGTCCTAAATAAAAAAACTTATCTGAAAACTTTATAGCTTAACCAAACATGCTTTTAAAGCTTTCCTTTCCTTAACCTCAAAGTCTAACAGAAGCATAAAGTTTGACCTTCCTTCCACTGTGAAGAATTGGTTGACCAAATAGTTTTTGGTTCACCATCCTATTACCTTGAACTCCTTTCATATAGGCTCATTGATGAATATGGATTAGTAAAGAGATGAAGGTAGGGGCAGTCTGAAGGCCCTTAAAGAAGAAAGGTATTACTCTTTCCCTTATGTTCGATAATTTTTAGATAACAAACTAATTTTTACTAAACTTTCCTATTTATAGGAAAAATGAACTTATAGAGGTCGATCCAAGTAGATTTGGATGGGGAGGAAGAGATCCCACTGATTCAACAAACTCCTCCTATTGGCCTAGTGCACCAAGAAGGGGGGAGGGGGGTTGAATTGGTTAGAGATTAAAAATTAAAAGGAAGATTAAAGTGTTTAGGAAGTTAAGAAGGAGGAGAGAAAAATCAACATAAGAAGTTTATAGTGGTTCGAGTGTTTACAAACACTATATCCACTCCCTGATTCTTCACAATTGGGTATTTCACTCAACTAAACCAGTGTTTTCAAGCTTACGCCTAACTTATACAACTTGTGTTTTATGGCTCATACAAAAACCCTTACAACTTGTGTTTTTAGGCTCACACAAAACCTCTCACAAGTGTTTTGAGTAGGCTCACACTTCAACCTCTAACAGGAGTTTTAGAATCTAGGCTAACTCTCAACTTACTTACAAAGGTGTTTATTGCTCACACCAAACAGTCAATAACACATAATGAAGAATAAGAAGAATGAGTAGCAAATTTGAAAGAGATTGGTTATAATAAATGAAACTCTCTTGCATTTACATCAGTTTGGTGGAGTATCTATAGCCAACATCCACCAAAGAGACGTAACTCAAAAACTATCCCAAAATCTCTAAGTTATGTTAGACAGATTTTGCATTAAATATTTATCAGGTGAAAGTCGAGGCCGTTGCTAGCATTTTGGGATGCAAATTTCTAATTTGCACTGAGGAGTCAAAAATCATTGCAGAGAACCCTATTTTGTGTCTAACAGCTAGTTCACGTGTCCTTTACCCATTGGTTGTCCAAGAAATATAGTCATTGTGTTCAACCAACTACTTAAAAGTTGTGGTCGTGAGTTAAATTTCTCTTAAAAATGACTAGGATTGCGAATTCTTCTGTTTGGTGAGGAGACAATACCTTCTTGAGTCACAGTCGCGACTAATTATTTGCTCTTGTGATTTTTGATTTTCCAACGGTTGCCTTGGACACTTGGTGAGCTATGATTGTGGCTTTAGTTCCCTCATTTGTTACTATGAAATTTACGGTCGCGACCTCTGACGTGAATGATATTGTGAATTCTTTTATGAATCAAGTAAGCTGCCTTCAACTAAGTCACGACTGTGAATTCGCTCGCGAATTCGTCTGGCCTAGCTCCATCCATCCTTAAAACAAGTTCACGAGAATGATTTAGGGGATATTGATCGCGAATTTAGATGTTCTTCTTAAGGATGGAGATTTTGACTTTCATCCAACTTCCAATGAATATATATCTTATAAACTGTAAAACAACACTTAATCAAATCATTGGAACTGATCAATCTCCATTGTCAAGATCAAAAGAGGCTTATGACATAGGTTTAACCAAACTAGTCCAATAATCTCCCCCTTTTTTATTTTGACAACTTAGATTGATCTTAAAGAAAATCAAATGCATGAGTTATGAAGTTGGGATGGCCAATGATAAGATAATTCTAAATATTCTAAGTTTGAACTTGCTCCCCCTTAACTTATGCTTTTCTTATGCACATTACATATTTTCTCTTAATGTTATTTTCTCCCCTTTTGGCATGATAAAAAAAAGGGTAAATATTTAAACAATAAAATAGGTGTATAAATTAAGATAGAGTAATCATAAAGAACAAAAACAACAAAGATAACATATAAGTTGCAATCACATAACATTTAAGATAATAAATTATAAAACAAACACCTTCATTTATTTAATAATTTGTGGGATCAACAGTTTTACATTAAGAACTTAAAAAGAAAATAGAAAAAGAAACCTTAAAGATAAACTAAAAGATGAGAGAACTATCATTGTCTCTAGAATTGTCCATGTCTTCATTTTCTCCTTCACCTTCAGCTTTATCACCCTCCACAACCTCTTGGTTGGCCTCCTCTTCTGGTGTGTCCTCCCAATCCACAAAGTCTAAAAGGTGGTAGGGAGGAGCACCTACTTTCTCCTATAAGTCCATCAAATCACTGTGTAGGTGGAAAAAGAGGAGAAATCATCTCTTAAGCATCCTCATCATCTTAGCCAATTTCCTATTGATGGAGGCAAGAGTGATTTTGGCTTTGGGTTTTGGTTGGGGAGGTGGAACAGGTTGAGCTCCCTCTTTAATGATAAATCTTTTTCTTTTAGAGGCTTGGGAGGTTTCTAGTTTCTTGGCTCTAAAAGCACCCAATATATGTATAAAAATCAAGGTGAATGGCTTTTGCATTAAAGAGGTAGGGTAGGTCTAAAAAATTTTATGAATGGAGAAGCTTCTTAGTGAGGAACTTTTCATTTTCCTCTTTAAGAGCACCAACATATTGGTAGATGGCAATGACATAGGAAGGAAGAAGAAACTGACTCTTGGGCTTTATGCTCATGTGGATCAATTGATCCATAAGATAACGACCAGTTGTATAGGTTTGTTTTTGGTAAGACAAAAAAGGAAAGCAATATCCTTTTGGGATACTTTTTTGTTACCATCCCCTATTGTATTAACAAAGAAGGTGATGATACAGTGAAGTAGCCAAAAGGGTAGCGTACGAATGTATTTGGCTAGTAAAGTCTTGGGGTCATGTTTGGTTTCAATAGAAATTTCAGACCAAAAGTCAAAATAGATAACATCAAGGGCAGAGATGATGAACAAAATGTCATCCCTAATTTGAAGGTTAAAAATATTTGAAAGTTGTTTGAACGTAATGAAAAAAGGGTCCCCAAAGGCTTGAAATACTAACCCATATTAGCTAGCACGAGATTCTGCTCTCCGACTTAAAGTCACACTGCACATAAACTCTCGAGCGATCTCCTAATATCTGGGATAGCCACAAAAAATAAATTCATTCCATCCCAAGTTTGAGAGAAATGAGTGGATCTCGTCTCTAATGCCTAAAGACTCAAGAACGAAAGTGGGAGGGACTTTGTTCGGTAATCTTATATCGATCTTTCTCCTCTTTTGTGATCTCTTTCATCATATATAGAGCCGGTGGTCCAGAAGGCTGTGTTATTATTTTTCCCTTCCCTGCTCTTAAGGTTTTCTTGGGGGCCATTTAAGAATAAAGGAAGATTTAAAGGTCATTGAGAGTAAGGAATAATAGAGATTGAGATTTTTAGTAGGAATGAATAGAAACACTATTTTAGGGGTTTATATAGGTAATGAAAATAGGTGAAAATGACCATAAATGGTCAGAAATGCATTAAATGAAAGAGTGCCATCTGTTGGCAATCAAATCACTTAAATGCATAGCAGTTAGTCAAATTCGCAACCATTACCTGCAAGTCGCGATCATTAATTCTGAAATATATGAATAATGGACCAAAAATGCTTAAGAAACGACCCGTTCAACTGTCAAACCATTTAACATTTTAACAAATTTACAGTGGAAAATGAAAGTCACAACTATAAATTGATGGTTGATAGCCAAATGATCAATGCCTGTAATTTATGACAGTGAATCAAGGATCGCGAATTACAAGTAAAAAAAGATAACTATGAAAGAAAAAGACTTGACTTTCTAAGCTATGATCCACTTAATATATTGATGTATAATTTATGCAAATTGGCACAGAGAAGCACAATTGCACACAAAATTAAGACATATAAAAAGATAAATATCACATTTAACATCCATAATAATTAATCAAGTATGAACAATGCATCACAAAAAGAGCATCCTAAAAGATCTAATTTTTCACTTCAGAGAGCTTCCATCAAGCTTTACCAACTATCTCTTAATGAAGTTCATCCTTTCTTCATTTAGAGGTTTTGTAAAAATATCTAAAAGCTGATGATTAGTGTCTATAAATTCTAATACAACATCACCATCTTGAACATGATCCCTAAGAAAATGATGCCTAATATTTATATGTTTGCTTCTAAAGTGGATGAGATTTTTGGAAAGATTTATTGCACTAGTGTTGTCACATTTGATGAGAATGTGATAAACAACTTTGCCATAATCCTTTAATTGTTGTTTCATCTAACAGATTTGGGTGGAACAATAACCTACAACTACATATTCAGTTTTAGTGGTGGATAAGACAACCAAAACTTGCTTCTTACTAAACCAAGACACTAAACACTCTCCTATGAATTGGCAAGTTCCAAAAATGCTCTTGCTATCTAGAAGACTACCAGCATAATCTGCATCTGAATAACCTATGAGGCTAAATGAGGAATCTCTAGAATACCATAAACCTATATGCAATGTCCCATGTAAATATTTAAAAACCCTTTTAATAGCATTTAAATGAGATTTTTTGGGATAAGATTGAAACCTAGCATACATGCATACATAAAAAACATTATATCAGGCTTAAAAGTGGTAAGATAAAGTAGAGAACGAATCATACCTTCATATTTCTTCTCATCAACAGACTTACTCGATTCGTCCTTGTCCAATTTGATGGTAGCATTCATTGGTGTTTTTTTTTACTTTACAACCTTTCATGCCAAATTTCTTGAGAATGTCCTTAGTGTATTTAGCTTGGTTGATGAAGATCCCTTCTTTGGTTTGCTTGATTTATAAACCAAGGAAAAACTAGCACATATGCATATGCCAAAAAATTCCTAATGGCCTCCAATCTTGCTATAGGAGCATAGGTTAGTCAATGCCTTCCTCTTGGTTATAACCCTTAGCAACCAATCTAGCCTTATTTCTAGTGATGAGCCCTCGCGCATCTAACATATTCCTAAACACCTATTTGCAACCTATAATAGGGTGTTCCTTAGGCCTAAGAATAAGTTTCCACACATTGTTTCTCTCAAATTGATTGAGTTCCTCTTGCATATCAATCACCTAACTCTCATCATTAAGAGCCTCATCTATAGACTTTAGCTCAAATTGAGAAACAAAAGCAAGATTATTATCTAAAGCTTAAGTTATGATATAGTACTTACACCCTTTAAAGTATCATTAATGATTAGGTCTTTGGGGTGATGCTTGAAAAATCTCCAATCCTTGGGTAGATCTTAGTTTGGTGATTTCACTTATTGATGTTGAGGTTTTTTATCTTCTCTTGATGATTTGCCTTCATCATGGTCCTCATCCTTTTCTCTTATAGCATGCTTCAAATCCAATTTCTCAAAAACACCTATAAGATCATTTATAAAAGAATCGTTCCCAAGATCAAGCTTACTAGATTTATTAAACACTATATTCGTAGACTCTTCGACAACTATTGAACTCTTATTAAAAACCTATAGATCTTGCTAGTAGCGGAATAACCTAAGAAAATGCCTTCATTAATTTTTGAATCACAATTTCTAAGATTATCCTTAGTATTCAAGATATAACATTTACATCCAAAAACTCTTAGGTATGCTAACTTAGGCTTTCTACCTTTCCATAGCTCATAAGAAGTTTTATTAAGAATGAATCTTTTGAAAACTCGATTTGTAATATAACACAAAGTATGGATAGCTTTGGCCTAAAAGTAATTTGGCAAAGAATACTCATTGATCATAATTCTAGCCATCTCTACTAATGTCCTATTTTTCCTCTCTACAACACCATTTTGTTGTGGTGTACTAAGAGTTGAAAAGTAATGAAAAATCCCATTCTCTAAGTAATAAGATTCAAAACACTCATTTTGAAATTATTTTCCATGGTCACTTCTTATGGATGAAATGAAGTAATCTTTTTTGTTTTAAATCCTTTTTGCAAAACTTTTAAAAGCATCAAAGTATTATGCTTATGAGCTAGAAAGGAAACCCAAGTAAACTTAGAGTAATCATCAACTAAGATTAGTGTATAATGTTTTCCACCTAAACTAGCACTTATAGTAGGTCCTATTAAGTCCATATGAATTAATTGAAGAGGTTTAGATGTACTTACAATATTCTTTACTTTGAAGGAAAATTGATGTTGATTTCCCATTTGGTAAGGACCACATGTCTTGTCTCTATAGAACTTTAGCTTAGGAAGACCTTCCACTAGCTTTCTTTTTGATAAGCTTTGTAGGAGCTCCATGCTAGCATGTCCAAGTCTTCTATGCCATAGCCAAGCTTCATTACTAAGAGACATAAGACACTTAAAGGATTGGTTAGCCAAATTGTCTAAATCAATTAGGTAGGTATTACCCTTCCTTTCACCCTTGAAATCTACCTTTTTATCTACCAAAGTGGTAACTCGACATTCTATAGGGTCAAAGGTGACTTTATTACTTTTATCATTTAATTGACTTACGCTAACCAAGTTATGTTGTAAGCCATCCATATGTAAAACATCATTAATAAGAGAACAACCATTATTAACAATGGTGCCAATGCCAATTAACTTACCCTTGGCATTGTTTCCAAATGTGACATTACCACTCTCTTTTTTCCTTTAGGTACATGAATAACTTCTTATTTCCTGTCATGTGCTTTAAGCATCTGCTATCCATATGTCAATCATTTGCTTAATTGATGTCTGCCAAGCAATCCTACATAACACAAGTAAATCATCTTTGCTTTGGTACCCAAGCATACTTGGGTCTTAGAGGGTTAGTTTTGAAGGATCCTCCAACTTGAGGTGTGTCTTCCTAATATAGCACTAAATGTTTATATGTACATACTTCATGTAATAGTGGCATTACAGTTTAGACTTATGTATCTTTCTCCTATGCATTGCCTTGGTATGAGTGAGGGGTTTTCTCATACCAACATGATGTGTGTGTGAGCATGAACATGTATGAATGAGTGTATAAGTAAATTTTTTATGTGTGTTTGAATAAGCATGCTATTATTGTATATATATGCATGATTAGCCTTCTTAAAGATAGGCCTTAAGCCTTGTTGCACCTTTCCTTTGCCCTTAGGCAATGGTGGTTTAGTGCTTTAAGCACTTTTCTTTCCAATAACCTCAATACTTGATGTTTGAGGTGTTGAGGCCTTGATAAATGTTGTGAGTGAAGGTGTAGAAGAAGAGGCTCCATTAAAGCCTAAACCATGCCTAACCAAAGAAGGTCTTTGTGATATAATGAGTGTATCCAAAGCTTTCTTACCTTTTTGGAACTTAGAAATAGAGTTTCTAAACTCAATGACTTCACCTTTCAAGGACTCATTCTCTTTTCTTAATGAAGTTAAGGATGAAGATGACTTGGATAGACTCTCCATACACTTCTTGAGTTCTTCATTTGAAGCCTTCAATTCACTTATATGACTATTTAGGGATTTAAACTCATCTTCTAATTTATTACACTTCTTCTTGTAAGTTTTCATTTGTGACTTATATTTGTCACATTTCATGGTGAGAGCTTCTAAAAGCTCATCATCCTCATCATCTAACTCATCAAATTTAGAATAAGAGTGAGATGAAGAGCTTACCTCATTAGATGAATCCTTTTGAGCCATGAAGCATAGGTTTGCAACCTCTTTCTCTTCATCTTCTTCACTTGAGCTATCATCTTAAGTGGCTTTGAAACTTTTCCTTTTCTCTTTGTCCCCTTTTTTTCTTTTTCTTTTTCTTTTTCTTTTATTCAACTTGGACAGTCATATTTGATGTGGCCTTACTTTCTACATTCATAGCAAGTGACTTCACTCAATCTATCTTCGGGAGTTGAAGTTGTTTTCTTGAAGCTTTTTCTTTCTTTTCTTCTTCTAATAAGCTCTTTAGTTCTTCTTGAAAGCATTATGAGCTCCTCCTACTCTTTATCACTTTCCTTTTCACTTGAGGCCACTATAACGTCCTTCTCCTTTGATGAAGACTTATGTGCCAAGGTCTTCCTTTTAAGTTTTTCAGATTTCTCTCATTAACTTCTCATTCTCTTCATTTCTTTATCCTTCTTTAAGGCTCACTCATAAGTTAAGAGCTTACCTATTAGGACATCTGTTGGTACCTTTCCTATCTCTGGGTTGGACTTTTGGATAACAACCCTTTGCATCAAACTTTTCAAAAGGTAAAGATTTTAGAGTTTTAGAATTTACCTTATGATTAGTGAGGACTCTCTCAAACTTCTTCATGTTTGTAACGATTGCAAAAAATCTATTTGTCATATCTATGACGCTTTCTTTCTCTTTCATGATAAATAACTCCCACTCCATCACATACATCTCAAGTTGACTATATTTCATCAAGGTAGTGCCCTCATGGTAGTTCTCTAAGGCCTTCTGAATCCCATGAGCAGTAGACAATGTTGGACCCTTCCAATTTCTTCTCTTGAGAGAGAACTTAGAAGGACTGTCATTGCTCTTTTATTTCTACCATTGGATCTCCTATGAGCTTCAACCCACTCGTCTTTAGGGATCAACACCTCACTTTCATCCACCACTTTGGTAGATGGCTTCCACTCCTTTGCTACAATATCCTAGAGGTCTACCACATCACTATCCAAGTCAATTTTTATCCTATACTTCTAATGAGTATAATATGCTCCATCGAAATATGACTTGAAATGAGTGTGGATTCCTTCTTGTGCCATGATCTTGACTCACATAATTAAGCTTTGGTGTGAGACTTGGCTCTAATACCACTTGTTAGTTTAGTGCACCAAGAAGGAGGGTTGAATTGGTAGGAGATTAAAAATTAAAAGGAAGCTTAAGGTGTTTAGGAAGTTAAGAAGAAAAAGAGAAAAATCAATACATAAAGTTTATAGTTGTTAGAGTGTTAACAAACCCTATGTCCACTTGCCAATTCTTCATAATTGGGTATTTCACTTAACTAAACTAATGTTTTCAAGCTCACAACTAACTTATACAACTTGTGTTTTATGGCTCATGCAAAAACCCTTACAACTTGTGTTTTTAGGCTCACATAAAACTTCTCACAAGTGCTTTGAATAGGCTCACACTTCAACCTTTTACAAAAGGTTTAGAATCTAGGCTAACTTTCAACCTACTTACAAATGTGTTTATTGCTCATACCAAACAATCAACGACACATAAAGAAGAGTAAGAAGAATGAGTAGCAAATTTGTAAGAGTTTGGTTACAATAAATGGAATTTTGTTGCATTTTCATAAGTTTGGTGGAGTATTTATAGCCAACATCCACCAAAGGGATTTTACTCAAAAACTATCCCAAAATCTCCAAGTTGTGCAAGACAGGTTTTGCATTAAATGATTATCAGACGGAAGTCATGGTCGCTACTGGCATTTCACCATTGCAAATTTTTAATTTGCATTGAGGAGCTGAAAATCACTATCGAGAGCCCCATTCTGTATTTAATGACTAGTCCACATGTCCTTCACCCACTGGTTGACCAAGAAATATAGTCGTTGTGTTCAACCAACTACTTAAAAGTCACGATCACGACTGAGATTGCGAATTCTTTTGTTTAGTAAGGAGACAACAACTTTTTAAGTCGCGGTTGCTACCACTTCTTCACCCTTGTGATTTTTTATTTTCTAACTGTTGCCTTAGATACTTGGCATGTTATGGCTGTGGCTTTGGTTTCCTTATTTGTTACTATGAATTTGCGGTCATAACCTCTGATGTGATACTACGAATTCCTCTATGAATCAAACAAGCTCCCCTTGGCTAAGTCGCGATTGCAAATTCGCCCGTGAATTCGTTTGGCCTAACTCCATCAATTCTTAAAGGAAGGTCACGATCGCGATTTAGGGGATACTGACCACGAATTTGGTTGTTCTTCTTAAAGATGGAGATTTTGAATTTCATCCAACTTCTAATGAAAATATATCTTATAAACTGTAAAACAACACCTAATCAAATCATTAGAACTGGTTAATCTCTATTTTCAAGATCAAAAGAGGCTTGGAACATAGGTTTAACCAATCTAATCTAACACCTCCTAAAATGAATAAAGGGATTTCTTTAGCTGGTCCCATCATTCCTTAAGGAGCCCTCCTCCTATTATTGCCACCGCTGCTCCCTCATCTGGTCATATTAAAGGTCACCAAAGAATATGTAAGGGCTAAAAAAAGAAGAAGACAATGAATAGGGTAGAGGAGACAACCCTAAAAGTGGACACAAAGTTATAAGTGTTAGAAGAAGAGTGTTTGGCTCCTCGAGCATGGCTCAAGGCAAACACTAACGAGACTATCCAATGCTTACCCATTTGTGAAAAGTTCTTGGATTTTGTTTGCTTAGGACTAGATGCTTAAGATTGGGTAGACTATCCCTTTATAGACTTGGAGCACACAACGATGATGTAACATCCCTATCCCTATTCATTGACATTATCACATAAATATATTCATTGCACAAATGATATGAAATCACATATGAGTATATGCACTATATCAAATGATATGAAATCTCACATGAATATATGCACATGATAAATAATCATTTAGACATGTGAATTGTAAAAACACGACAATGACAATTGCACTGTTGCATTTGGGATGCTTGAACATATATGCAATGTTTGCATAGTTATATGACAAATTATTTCATGTTGTGTGCTTATTATAGCATCATAAATAATGGTGTCTGAGAGCTCATCTAAAAGTATAAAGAGCGTCTGAAAATTAGAGAATGGACGAAGGTGATGAAGGAATGAAGAAAAGGGACTAAAAGCAAAACAATTTAACTTTCAATCAATAGGAACAAGCCACCAATCTTTTGTCCTATTAGAGTAAGAATACAAATTATAATTATCTGCCATTATGGGCTGGTAAGAGAGGAGATAAGGTCGAAATAAACCGGATGAAAGAGAGAGAGAGCTAAGGAAGAAAGAAAGAAAGGAAGAAAGGAAGAAAGGAAGAAGAAGAAGAAGAAGGAGAGGAAGAAGTGTGGGCTGCCTAAGATTCTCTAATTCTGGGACAGTAGGTAAGTAAATTCATCTTCTTCTCAACTGAAATTAACCTCTCATGACATGTTAATCATGCATGGTTAGTAAGAATTATGGAATAATTGAGGTAGAGCTCTTGGATGGAAGTTGTAATCCAAGAGAACAAGAGCTGATTCTGTTGATTTTGCTGTTAGAGCAGAATTTTGTACCCATGATTTCATAACTCTAGAAGAGGAATTGGAGAAAGTACAAAACATGAAAGTTGTAGCCTTATATCTCATATAAATTCATATGAAACAGTTTTACTTGATTATGTGTGTGTGAAGAGATATGACCCCTTCATCAGGACTGGTTCAAAAACGAACCGAGATTATCTCAGTCTTCTGTTTTCTTATATTTTGATGGCTTTATGTTCTGATTTTGACAAAGTGTAAAACACGAAATTTTTAGGATTATGTCATCTATAAACACTTGTAAACCAGTTTTGATTAATTTACTGTGTGGGAAGAGTTATGGCTCATTGATTGGGACTGACTCTGTACCCGGATGACACACCACCTTTCTTGTAATTCGGTTTTCCAAGAATTTGATAACCATAGACTCAGAATTTGATGATGGTCCAAACTTGAAAGTTGTATATTTATGTCTGATATACATAAATGTGAAATATTGTTGCCCAATCCAGCATGGTTGCTGAGATATTGTCCCTTTATCATGACTGGTTGTCAACATGTTATGAACCTACTTGCCCCGAAATTGGTCCTTTGTTTTGGTGACCTTATAGACTGAACTGGATAATGAATAAAACATAAAAAATTTTCATTTATATGTTTTTTAACTGATGGTAGAATATTATTGTAATTGGATTAGTACAATTTGAGATATGCCTAAGAATGTAAGACCTACTCAGACTGAGATGATATTGCAACAGGGCAGAACTTAAAAATTCACCACATTTTATGTGTATCTGATATTAGCCTCAAATTTGAATATGTTGTCCCATTATATGTCTATTTTGTTTGAAAAAAAGAATCAAGCCATTTGGATAAGTATATCGAGAGTTATTGCTGTGACCGTGTAGCAAGTTCAGTCTGCCATATAAGGAAAATATGTATAAACACTAGGTACACTTGCATGAATCATACCATAACTGCATGCCAAGTATTCATAATCATTTTGATATACTTATACCCATGTATGTATCAAATGTTAGGATCTGAATACTTTGAAGAAGCCCTACCATAAAGGTTGGTCACATCAAAAGGTGAGTAGAAACAATAATTAGATTCAATGTGGGTGAGTAAAAACCATAATTGGATTCAATGAGTGTATGTGATAATTGTATGATATGATTATGTTCTATTACATGTATATATGATTGAATTGTTACATGTTACATGAAAATATAAGTCAAGTGAGAATGATTGAATTGTTAGACGTTACATGGGAATAATATGATTATGTTCTATTACATGTATATATGATTGAATTGTTACATGTTACATGAGAATACAGGCCAAGTGAGAATCAAATGCTCTTAATGATTACTTGGTATATCATTTGTGAATAAGCACTTGCACATGGAACTAAAAGGGCATTGTGA
>CATIWR010003026.1:0-16190 GCA_949677035.1 Omphalea diandra | reverse complement strand
ATCATCACAAGGAAAAGAATAAGAGTTTCAAGGCTACTTAGGATAATGATTCAAGTGATGAAGAAGAAAAAGATGAAGTAACAAACTTTTTCTTCATGGCTTAAAAGGACTCCTCTAAAGAGGTAAGTAACTTTCCACACTTATGATGATTATGATGCATTTGATGATGTAGATGATGAGCTTTTTGAAGCTTTTACTTTGAGATGTGATAAATATAAATCACAAATGAAATCTTACAAGAAAAAATGTTCCAAGTTAAAGGATGAATTTGAATCCTTGAACAATCTTGTAAATGAGTTGAGGACTTCTAATGAAGAACTCGAAAAGTCCTTAGATAGTCTATCCAAGTCATCTTCATCTCTAACATCCTTAAGAAAGGAAAATGACTCCTTAAAGGGTGAAGTCATTGAGCTTAGAAATTCTATTTCTAAGTTTTATAAAGGAAATGAAGCTTTGGATACACTTATTGTATCATAAAGACCTCCTTTAGTTAGGCATGGTTTAAGCTTCAATGAAGCCTCTTCATCTACATGTTCACTCACTACATTGGAGCAACAACACCTCAAACTTCAAATATTAAGGTCAAGGGAAGAAAGGTGTTCGTAGCACTAAGCCACCTATGCCTAAGGGCATAGTAAAGGCCCTCCAAAGCTCAAGAGCCAATGCTCAAAGAGCAAATTATGCTTACATTTATAACAAGAAGCATGCTCAACCACAAAATAAAAAATTCTCTTCTACTTCTAATCACCCATGCACTTGCATACACTCTCACCATCCAAGTATGAGAAGTCCCCCTACTTATACTATGGTTGTGCATAGAGAAAGACTTATGAATTTAAGCTCTAATATCATTATTGCATGAGATATGGGCATATCAATGTATTTTTCATATTAGGAAGGCACACTTTAAATTGGAGGACCCTTCCAAGACTAACCCCTAAAGACCCAAGTATGTTTGGTTACTAAAGCAAAGTGTTTGATATTGCAGGATGGGGACTTCTTCACCAAATTCTCATCATGGAAAATCTAAAGATGAATGGAGATTGTTAATAAATAAGGGATAAAAGTTTCAAATGATTATTTGGGATTAAGGCATTGATATAAACTTGTAACGTATCTCTTATCCTTTATGTTTTCAACTTAATATATTTATGCACACATTTAGGGGGAGCTCTATTACTTGATATATCAATGTGTTGATATATTTGATTTGATTTGATTTGAATGATTATGTGATGAGTTAAATCAATTCATTTTGCATATATATATATATATATATATATATATATATTTCATGCAATTTATGTTTCATCCATTTATCTTCTTATGTGTCATATTGTGATTAATTGTGCAAAATTACTTATGTTTGCTATTCTAATTTGAGTTTGTACTATTGACAAGTTTGTGGTCATTCCTTCTCATATTCCCCTTTCTCTCTCTTATTCCCTTATATTCCTCTCTTTTTTATCTTAACAAAGGGGGAGAAATAATTGATGGAATATAAGGGAACATACAAAAAGGGGAGAGAAAATTTAGCTACATTTGCATAAGCTAAGACATTGGTCTTATTAGAGTAACTAAGGGGGAGTATGGATTGAGTAGTTTCATACCTATAATTTAAATCACTTTAAAATCATTCTCTTCGGAGCATACATAATTGATTCTTTATCCTTTTTGTATTCAATCTAGATTGTCAAAATCAAAAAAGGGAAGATTGTTAGACTAGGTTATTCAAACCTAAATCAAGACTCTCTTTTGATTTTGACAATATAGATTGAAAGTTCTAATGTCAATTTTAAGTGTTGTTTGTATAGTTTATAAGAGTTATCTTTGTTGGAATTCATAATCTCAAACATTGTAAAGATCATTTAAACTTGCAGTGTGGTTATTCTAAATAGCGATCACGAAATAGCTTTAAGCATAGATAAAGCTAGGCTAGAGAAATTCACGGGCACTTTCGCAGCCGTAATTTAGCCAAAGAAAAGTAAGCTCAAGTCACAGAGGAATTTGCGGTGGGTGTCGCACTGGGTTCGCGATCACAACTTTCATGGTGACAAAGGAGGGAACCAAAGCCACAACCACAACGTGCCAAGTGTCCTAGGTATCCATTGAAGATAAAAAAAAATTGTGAGGGTGAATATGTGGTCGCGACCACTACTGAAGGAGTTAAAGCTTCCTCACCAAACACAGAAATTTATGGTCTCAGTCACACCCTTAACAAAACAAACTTGCGACCACGAAGTTTAAGATCCGTTAAAAAGCTCAATGGCTATATTTTCCTAGACAACCAATGGATAGCGGACATATGGACCAACAGTTAGACACAAGACGGGGTTGTTGCCATAATTTTCTGCTCCTCAGTGTAAATTGGAAATTCGTAATAGCTAAATATGAGCTTCCTCCAAATCAAAAGTTCAAACTTGCCACTAATTCAACCCCCTCCCCCCTTATTAGGGCACTAGGGCCAATATATTCCTATGTAGACAGCCTCAGTGAACTTGCATGGTCCAGTATACTCTCACCCTAAATCCCTAAAGTGTGTGCACGTTGCTTTATTGAGTCAGACCCATTCTTAGCATGATTTTTCTCAGTTGACTAGAAATTTTGATCCAGCGTATACTACTCCCTTTTTTCATCAATGATCTTCTTCTTATCATCCTACAGCTATATAGATTAAGGCCCATATAAAATCACAGGCTAACCTAATTCTTAATCATTTTGTCTCTGCAATTTATTTCCCTTATTTTTTCCCATCCTTCTCTTTTAATGAGTGTTGATCATTCTGATATCCCAAATCACTAACATCCAGTTAGGAAAAGGCCTTCTCGAGTTCATTTATATCTTTTCTTGGTGACTCTCCATTATTAGTTACCTCCTGCCTAACCTTTTTAATAACCTTCCCTTCTTTCACAAAGAAATCTAATAATGGTTTGTACAAGTCCATTACTTCTAGCTTCGACTCTTTACCACAGTACCCCAGTCCCTTTCTCATAGCCTGAGTGCGAATATTTGAAAACTTTGATATGCTGATGGAATTCTTCCTTAACCCTTGTCATATAAGAAAGTACAATAATTCACATTATTTTTTGGTCAACTCATTTATTTGTTACTCCAGCAGCTTGAAACCCTTAAAGATATAGAACACCCATGCTCAAAGTTGACACAATTTCACTAACCTTTATACAAATGGTCACAATCTGTCCTTTGTAAGGAATCTTAACTTTCTGATGGACAATAAAAGGCACACCATCCAATGGGTGGTATTAGGGTCTTCCTAGCAATAGCGAAAAACTGATCAAAATGTTTAAGACTGTGAATTCTACCATTACCTCTAATCTGCTCCTTTTTATTAAGGCCTCGAACACCTCAGGAGATGGCCTCTTATTATCATCATAAGTTCTAATGACACTGTTAAAAGCTTTCAAATCATTCTCAGACAAACTAAACTTGTGTAGTAACTTTAATGGGCTAATGTTAATCCTAGATCTGTCGTCAACCATCACACATGGTGTGCATTTCCCTTTCACCTCGGCCAAAATAAACAAGGCCAAGTTGTGATCCCTTTCATTTAGTGGTAGATCCTTATTTGAGAAAGTGATATTACCTTTATGAGTTACTAATGCAAAGACATCCATCAAAGTAGCTTCCTTAAAGATAATCATACTCACCAAAGCCTTAACCATATCTTTCTTATGTTTCTGACAGGTGATAAGTAACTCCCACACACTAATCTGGACTGGCATCTTCTTTAACTAATAGGATTTTATCTTCCTTCTCCTTCATAATGAGTTCATTTGTCTTCTTTTCAACCTTTATTTCTTTGAGTGCTTCTCTATTAAAGTAAAATTTCCCATTACGTGTCACATGGCTCACCTACTTTTTTTTTATTATTGTTCATCACTCTCCTCCTACAATTGGATCATCCTTTTTCTTTGTTTTTCCTCTATTTCTTCATCTAAACTTTATTAGGGATTAATAGTGCAGACAACTATAGTCTCCTTTATGACCTCCTTGATTGTAATGATGATAACTTCCTCAAGATTTTCAAAATCTATCATGAATGTCCCTTGATTCGAGGGAGGAACATTATGATAGTTGGGGAGAGGGTTCCTTCGGATGCTAGGCCTTCCAAAATTTTGTGCGACAATCATCTTGTTGTCAATGGGATCCTAAATCTTGTGTCTCAGCTTGTAGCAGTTATTGTTGTTATGACCTACTCCTAAATTAGGAGGTGTTCTTAGTGTTAAAGGCTTCAACACCCTTTTTTTCTATAATCCCTTGAATGCATTAGATAGCGGCATCCCTAAATCAATGAATTGTCTTGGTATTCTTATTACATTTACATTAGTCGTCATGTTTCCTTCGACTTGAGACTGAAATGGGGCACTTCTTCTTCCCCATATTGTCTTCTCGACTCAAATTCTAACTCTTCAACTTTCAAACCTGATTCTAGAAAGTCCTCAAAGTTCTTGACCAACATTCAAATTCTAGCACCAATACTAGGCAGAGCCCATTTAGTAATCATACTAATTTGCTCTCTATCCTTAGGCTCAAACATGGTATCCGTCAAAACCTTAGATGCCTTCATGACTACCACATATGAACATACATGGTTTTTAGCATTTTGAATCCCTATGAATTTGGAAAGCTCAAGCATATGAAAGTTAGCAAGTAGCTTCTTAAGTTTAAAGGCTAGTAATTCCTCAATGTCTGCTTCCTTCTTCAAACTTTTAGCACCTAGGGCATTCATTTTCATTAACTATTTGGCAAAGTCATCATATCAATCACTTTCCTTCTCACTCTCTACTGGTTTATCCAAAACAGTAGTAGTTCTCGCCATTTCCCAATAAGATTGCTCACATGGTACTTTGTCATCCTAGATAAATCATCATCAATCACCATACGTTGGGGCATCTCCATTGGTGCTTTCCTTTTGTTAGTTCTATTAGTAGAGTCTCTCTTTTTTAAAAATTATCATTGACACGCTTGTTTACTTCCTTAACAATCCTCTCCTCCATCTTATGGTTAAAGTCAGCCATCATCTTTTCAAAGACTTCTAGTGGTATGGTTAGCTCTATGATCGGGTTGACTTTCTGGCTCGAACTCAAAGTCTTACTCTTCCCAGTAAGTCAGTTGCCCTTTTTTTTCCATGAGGTTTTGGATGGAGTTATGATGGCTTCAAGATAAGGGTTATCAATATGATGCATGAATAAGTAATCAATGCATGTATGCATGTTATATATAAATTGCTTCATAAAAAATCTTTCCAACCTTATTTCCCCCACACACAAGGTCTACTAGTTCTTTCCTAGATGAGGTCTCATTCTTACACCATCATGGGGCAAAGAATGTGAGGGTCGCCCTAGATCTAGAAGAGTTAAGGCCTCAAAAGAACACATACATAAAGGGATTAACAGGAAGAACTCTTTACATTATTTGAAAGAAGATGCACATGAAAGGAATGATATCCCTTTAAGAGAAAGGGATACACATAGAAGGTATTTACATAATGGGGAAAAAGAGGATATATAAGCCTTTACATATGGGGGATAATTATATAAAGAGGGGTAGGGCAACACTTATGCTTACATTAAGGATACCTAACCATGTTACTTGAGGACTTTCACTATTCTTTGAAGAAATGCAAACAAGTGGGGTGTCTATTTCAAGGTACTATTAGTTTCTACATGCATCTAATGGTTGAGAGGATTGTTGGAGTTGATGGCTTTCATAAGCTTGGGGGTGGTTATGTGATCCCCCATTTGATATACCCAAAGGTAGTAGGCTTATAAGTGATGAATCCTCCTCATAATCTTTTAAGCCTGAATGGAGCTTAAGTTTCAAGTCTAAAGAACCATCGATTTATCTAAGGGCAACCTAATACTCATGGTAATGTGTGAAGGCTACATGAATGTAGTGGACTTACTCAATAATAAGTTTAAAATATTAAAAGTAAACTAGAGATTAAGCATAAAGTTAATTTTAAATCCCCAGTGGAGTCACCACTATAAGCACCTAAAGTTGTTTCACTCGAACAAATGGAATCTTACTTACAACTCCATCCTTTTATCAATCAATGAGGGATCGAGAAGACAGGGGTCTTTATGTTGGTAATGACCCCAAGACATGGGGCGAGTTTGGATCAATATGGGATCCTTTAGGCCTTACACAATTTAAAAGCCCGTTGTCCAAAATAATGGTCATTGAGGGACCAAAACTGGGATAATACATTAGTACCATCCCTAGAAAATATAGAGTCACCTCCTGACTTTTAGTCAGGATAAGAATTTGAGGAAGCAAAAATTTAAACATAATCTAAGTTAATTAAAAGCCTATTTCGTCTTCACCGCAATAGACATTGGGTTCAAAAATTGGGTATTACTTAGGGAAGAGGTTAGGTACCCTTAAACCATTAGATGTTGGGATTCGGTCTTCTGGCATTTTTAGTTCACTTTTAATATTTTAGTAGATTTATTAATTAGTCTAGTTAACAATCCTAGGTATGCTTCTAGCACAATGAAGCCAATCAAATCATCCTATCAATGGGTCATGCATCAAAGTATTGGGTTCATCATGCATATCCATATATTCATTTAAGCATAATCATCTCAAAGGTGTGTGGGGTCATGCATCATAGTATAGGGTTCATCATGCATATTTATACATTCATCCAAGCATAATCATCTTAAACAAGTATGGGATGAAGCATCATGGTTTAAGGATTATCATACATATCCATACATTCTTCCAAACTCATTATGCATAATAAGATAACAATTGAGACCGAATTCATGGTCTAACCCAAGTAAGAGCACCTACACCCAAATAAATAGAAAAGGTTAGTAACCAAATGGCAAAAGGATGCAAAAAAACAAAATAAATGAGTGAAATGCATAAATAAAGTCACATCACTATGTCTCATATGCTAAGGTGCCTAGTTGTGTACTTAAGTCCATAGCATCACATCTTTACAACACGTAGAAAACCTTAAACATTTAAAGACAAGTATATGAAACACGAAGAGCAAGAATCCTAAACAAACAATGTAAAGCCTAATGCAGAATCTTCAATACCTTAAGGCTAAATCATCACAAATAGCGATCATAGGATTGATGAATCCTTCCACCCATTGCTCACCAATAGCTAGGCATTTGTTAGCCTTACTAACCATAAAGATAGGTTATAATGCAAAAAAAAAAAAAGGGAATTTCATAGCCAAAATATGATTCACATGCTCCAAACATGAACAAAACCATGAAAAAGGGGACTTTTAAGATCATTGGAACCTTAAGTTCCTTTCTTGATCACTGCCCTAAAAATGATTGAAAATAGAATCATGATCACCATAACAAATCACAAGTAAAAGTGCAAGTAGTATTTAATAGAGAAAACCTATAAAATCACTTCAAAACCCTGTCAAAGTTCCATGTTTTGAAATGAATAGAAGTCCTAGGGTGTTATTCCTCATCTTATTCTATTGTCAGAACACTGGAACATCTAAAAAAAGAATAAAGGTTTTTGGAACAGGAGGAACTTGAAGGAAAAAAATAAACTTTGTAAAACTGTCTACCAGGAAAACTGAATTGTACAACCTAAATGAAGGATTGTACAACCTACCATCAAAGTTGTACAATCCTTATTTTCTGGGTTTTGAAAATAAAAGAAGAAAGAAAGAGCATAAAATGGGAGGAATATGGGAGTCTTGGATGCCTTCTTTGATGATTTATTGCCTTTAGATGCACACTAATAGTTTAATAACCTCTAAAATGCTTAGGGAATACATAATGATGAAGAGAAAAAGTTTTGCTCTACCTTGGAATGAGCTAGGATGATTTAGGGTTTAAGGTTTCTATGTTAAGGGGTGTTTAAGAGTGAATTTTGCAAAGTAACTTTAGAGTTGTCCAAGCCTCCTTTTCTCATAAATGGAAAGGGTATTTATAAGTGATGGATGAGTACACCAAACCTTAAAATTGTTTTGGTAGCACCATGGACACATCCAATTACATAATAGAGATCAATCTCCTAGAATTAAGGTTTGCATGCAAGTTGTACATCTATCTTTCAAGGCTATATAGCCCTTGGGTTTTAGGCGGGACTAGTTCTAGAAAATTCCAAGTGTTAAGGTTTAAGGGACGACTATATAGCCCTAAGAATGGGATGTACAAACCTTTTTGTAGGTTGTACAGCCTTGGTGGGCTAGGCTGGCAACCTGGGTTATTGGTTTTGGGCTTGGAGTTGGGCTTTTAGTCTTAGGCTTAGTTCTAGGCTCCTCTAAGGTTTCCTAAGGCCTTTATCCTTTCCCTTGGTAATTCTCTTTGCATTTTAGGGATGTGTTCATTGATTTTCATCATTGTGCTTTACATCCGAAGGTATAAAATCTAACGCTTACCAATGGGTATTACTGGAACTCCATAAAATGATACTACATTAAACTTGTGAAAGTTTACCGTAAATGCTAGATTTATAAAAGCTTCAATCATCTACCACAAGTAGAATAACAAAATTTGAGTTTGCCTTGGTTATTCACTGCATGGAATACTGATGTCATTTGAGAAATGAAGCCATCATAGGTTAAAGGTCATAGGTACACTATAAAGCAAGCTAAAAAGAATGTTAAGAACATTTTAGCCAAAATAGTGAAAACCTATAAAGATTGGTCATAAAAGTTATCTATTGCATCATAAAGATATCACACTCTTATAAGGACATCCAAAGGAATATCACCTTACTCTTTAGTATATGGAATGGAACTAGTTCTAGTAGTAGAAGTAAAGATGAAGTTTGTTTAGGTTTTGATTGATATAAAGATTTCTAATTATTAGTGGAAAAGGAACAAATATGAATAGTTGTCATTACTGGATGAGAAAAGAGGCCTTTTGCCATATACAACTTTATTAGAGGACAATGGCATGCACCTTCAATGAAAAGGGTTAAATTAAGCATGATAAGAGTAGGGGGATTTAGTGTTGAAAGAAATCCACTACATCTTTAGAAGCTCTAAACTGGCAATAAATGTGTGAGGGATCATAAAAGGTGCTAAAAGTCAAAGTAGGTATAGCTATGCACCCTTCATAGTCCTCAAGGAGACCCCAATCAGTCTCCATCACGGGCATGCCTAGTGGATATCATGATCATTTATATAGGACAACCACCCAGTCCACTCAATTGTAGAAGAACAAGTTTCAATAGGTGATGGTTTGAACATTGTTGTGGAAAGTATCGCCTCACATTCATAATAAGAGCCTCTAGCAAGCTTATACTCTCTTGTAATAAAATCTGAAAAAAGAAAATAAATAATAAATAAAAAGGAAAATAGAAAATAAGAAAAAGCTCATTATAGAAAAAAATCCAAAAAAGGCAAGCTAAGTAAAATTGAGCCACCCATTAGATTGAAAACTCACAAAGATAGCCTAAGTAAAAGTAAAAATAAAAAAATAAGAAATAAAAATAGAAAATTGAAAAGATAAAGGAGGATGCAAGAGGAGCAAATCTAAAGAAGCAAAAGACTTCTTAAAGATTAGTTAACTCCTAAGATAACTTCATTTAAAGCCATTATAGTCTCACCAAGGATCACTTGTAATGGAGTTTATCAAACTTAATGTCTTGTACGAGCTAAAAAGCTTGAAATTCAATCTCACCATTATTCTAACAAAGCAAGTACTCACTTATTAAAACCTCAAATAGAATGTAGGCTTGGGCAGCCTTAGAATCACTTTTACAAGAATGTAAGGAGAATAAAGGAGAATGCAACATCTTCTGCTCTCTTAAAGTGTATAGGCACCTCATTATGAGGCAAATCAAGAAGCTCCATCATCTAGCAAATTTAAGGGTAATCCAAGATGGAAAGTGTCATCCTGTCAAAGCCCAAAATCTAACAATCCAAGATAGTGCCAAACACCTCAAATAATGGGCAGGTCTCAATATCTATAAAGTGGAAAAAATGGGTGGACAAATCCCAAAATCACAAGGTACATAAAGAAACTCCAAGTTAAGCTTGACAAATGAGAGGTAACGAAGAGCCCAAAAACCTGACCAGAGAAGGTGTAACCAATCTAAAGTATAAAGGGTCCTTAAAAATTCCCCAGCCATGATTTGAAGATGAAAAATGGTTGCTATGAGCAAAAAAATTAAGGAAGAAGGGAATTAAAAGAGGGAAAGAGTGAATAGTATGTGAAAGCTATAACTAATATAGTTATTTATACAGACAACATGTTGTCTATATAGATAACTTTCTAGTCTATATAGGTCACCCAAAAAAAGGGCAACATCAACGTTATTTTCTACACTTAACAAGATCAAGTTCAATAATAATAAAAAGCTATCACAGGGGAGCAAGTATGTGAGTAACTAAAATGGACATATCATACATCACAATAGGTACATGTAGAATGAAAGAAGAAGATTCATCTATTATAAATAAAAAAATAAATGCACAAATAACAAAGTTGAGGTAGAGAAGGCCCAACTATACAAAATATTTTTTTAAAAAAATGTCCCGAACAATGCCTAAGCACTATTTAGAATGTAATAAAATGTTTTTACAACCACATAAAAAGAAGGAATAATAATAGCAGAAGGCAAGATGATGGGTAATGGCCTCTTAGTCCTCCTCCTCAAAAGACTCCCCCTCTAAGGGATCAACTAGAAGATCTTCCTCTACCTTCAAAAGTTAAAGGCCATTCCAAAGCCTCTTTTTCTTTTACATCTTCTCTAGCTAAGGTCTCTAAACTATTAAAGAAAGTTTTTAAGTGGCTCAATTTTCTTCAACATCTTCATGGGGATATAGTGGAGATCTAAGGAAAAATTCTAATTAAGCCCTATTTCCTACTTGATTTTGATATCTCAAATGATGACGATGAACAAGGCACTCTTCAAGCACAAACTATAAGAGAAACATCTCAAAGGCTAACCAATGAAGAAGGTCCTCAAAATAAAGAACCAAAAGATGAAGAAGATGGAGGAGACACTAAAGAGCTTGATGATGAAGATGATCTTTAATTTTTATATCTTTAGTTCTCTTTCTTCTATTGTCTTTTCCATTTTCTATTTTTCAAGGCTCATGTATGTTATGATGAAATATCTCATGTATGTTTGTATGCGTTGAAGGTTTGTTTCTTTTATAATAACAATTTTGTTTCATATTTTCTGATTCTTAACTGATTACACTTCTCATTGTAATTGACATTATACTTGTCATTCCCACTGTGCTTCACTTTATGCTTTTCCCTCTCAATTTTCTCACTTTTTGATCTTGACAAAGGGAAGAGAAAGTATCTTACATGCATATATTAACTTAGATAAAGCGAAGTATAGTACTTCGTTAATGGGAGCATTTCATGGAGTACTTCAACTTCTTAGAACATCTATCTAACTTTCAAATGACATTGCACATGTTATTCTTACAAAATTCAATCTAGAGTTGTCAAAATCAAAAAGAGGAGGATTGTTGGACTAGGTGGCCAAACCTATGTTAAACTCTCTTCTGATCTTGACATCACAAGATTAAATAGTTTTAATGCCTTGTTTAAGTATGTTGTTTACAAAAATTAAGTTAGAACATCATTAAAAGTTGAATGGAATATAAATTTAAGAAGTGCCTATAAATCGCGATTGCCACTCACAAAATAGCCATAGCTACTAAGAGAAATCTTGGACACATACTAGATAGTAGTAATCAGGGTGAGAATCACATCTTTGATAGCGACCATGCTTTCAATTAAGTTTGGAGGAATTTCAGAGCTTCATCTAGCTCAAGCCACGTGTCATAGGACGATTACAAATTCATATGTCGCAACCGTAACATTATCGTAACGACTACAACAAGCCTAACTCAAGAACTCTAAATTAGACAATGGAAATCGTGGCCAACAATAGTATCCAGTTACCCAATGTGACTGAGTTCATGGTTGCCACCTTCAAATAGCGATCATGACACTCAAAAACTAAGGAAAGGCTCTAACAACTAACCTTCTAAAGGACTAATGCTGAACTACCATGTGTCACTAGTTGTTAGGTACATTTGAAGATCTCACCCACTAGTAGGCAAATTATAAAGTGAAAGGCATATAACGACTACGACTATGGCTTGACAAGCATTTAAAGCCGATTTGCCTAACACACTTTAGAGATTTAGGCATATTTTTATCTCTAACATCTATGTGTTGGGAGAAACCTATAAATACTCCACCGAATGGATATAAATGTAAGAGAATAGCTTTTATTGAAGCCAAACTCTTGCAAATTTATTTTTCAACTCTTAAGCATTCAATTTCTTATATTTATAAGTTATCATCGTTTGGTGTAAGCATTAAACACCATTAGATGTAGGTTTGAGAGTTAACTGTTGGTTGTAAAACTCTTTTTTAGGTTGAGTGTTAGCCTTGGAAAACACTAGTGAGGTTATGTGTGAGCCTTTATAAAACACTAGTTGTAAAGTTTGGTGTGAGCTTACAAAACACCATTTGATATTAGTGGAACACCCAACTGGACGAATTAGGGAGTTGACTAAACTACTATAAATCTTTGTGTATTCTATTCTTCTTGTACTTCTTATATTTGCTTAAATTTTCCTCTAAAATTTGATTTTCTTACCAATTCAAGCCCCTTTGTTGATGCATAAGGGCCAACAACACCCCTATTGTGCAAGGATGGATCTAAAAAGTAAGGCCGCCATCCATCCCCAATAGCCTATCATACTTCTAACAATTCTTCCCTAAACTACCTTATTAAGGCAAGGTCAAAAGCACTATAGTCATGTTCGTTCCTTAAAACATGTACATAGGAGGCTCTTAAAGCACCAGGTGCCTGTTAGGACCCTCCCTTTAGAGGAACATCTATTCCTTGAGGTACTAGTCCCTAATGGAAAGGCTTACAAGGAATTGATGCTTTTAGGAGCACCCCTCCATCTCCATCAACTTAGTGCTCTATATATCCAAAGGCTTTCACTAGCCAAGCTAAAGTTGCATGAAATAGTAATAGACACCATGTAAGTATCCTAATTATCACAAGCATCATAAGGACTAACTAGATGACTTTGTATGTAGGAACACATTTTGTATCCCATTAAAGCTCATTCAGACAAGTCTATCAAGTTGACAACACCTTCTATATGTGTCTATCGCTATTCTAGTGCTGGAATAGAGGGTAATAAAAGTCCATATTTAGTGAAGGGCTACCACCCTCTATCGATCACAACCCAATGGTACACGCCTAATAAGAGGAAGCAATTAAAGAATGCAAAAAAATATGAACAAGAAAAAGAAATAATAAATGTAAATGGTGCATACCACGAAAACAAGCCATGTGTTGTTAAGGTATGACAATCTACGATAGCACCAATCAAGGAACTTGTATACATAAGATATTGAGGAAGAACCCTAATTAAAATGTTTCACCTATTAGAGATCCTCTAACACAAGTAGAAAAAAGATCTTGGTTGTGTTTCTAGGAGTGGAGAATAATGTGCTTGATAGGCCATATTTGTAGAAAGTTGTGTGCTACCTAGTCAATCACCTCTTTTGAGCTATTCTCCATAGCCTTTAAGCCCCCTATAAGAATGTTAGAATTGATAAAGGTATTTTTCCCTTTTAAATTGAGGATGAATTTAGCATGCATGGAATATATTCATGTTGTAAAACTTTAATGTAGACACCCACATCAATAAAAAGGGGTAGGCCCGAGTGACAAATGCCTATCATACATATAAGTTAGCTAACATGAAGGTGATCTTGTTTATAGGTAGAAGCTATAAATCATGTCCATTTAGTGCTCTATGAGGTTGCGCATCACTAAACTGTCACTCTTAGGCGTTTGATTTAGAAGAAGGGCAAAGAAGGGAAAGAGGCTTGTTAAAGCAATCTGGTCACAAAGCCAATGTGGCAACCTCTAAAACTACTTGGCAATGGAGGCAATTAACTCATCGATCTTCATAAAGGTCTTATCACCTTGAAAAACAACAAGAATTAAAAAATAAATATGAACAGAAGCATAAGGGTCACCATAGCATAAAATAATAATTCAGGGAGAACAACTGAGTGCAATAAAGAAAATTACAAATAAAAATTCATCATCAGCAAAATCTTGCAAATTCCATAGCCTTTGTAGTATATAAATATTACAGAATTATACCATAATTAAATTTGTATAAGCTATAAACATTTTGGAAGCCCATAAATATGTATCTAAAAGCTAAAAACATTTTAAATCTAACCTAAGTATTTACATGCAGGTACAAGAAATTAAGAATAAATAAGATCAATAAAGGTAGTAATGGAAAATAAAAGAGCAAGAGAAAGAGAAGGTCACCTTGCCTCATGCAGCATCGAACAAAGGAAAGGGCGGATCATACACTAATGGAATTATAAGTCCTGACTCAAGACCCTTAAGAAAGGTCTTGGTTACACATACCTCAAGGAAGAGGTCGACCATGAGCGCCTTGGTGGTTTTGCTTGAACTAATGTAATCTTACTTGTGACTCCATCCTTTTATTAACCAACGGGGGATTAAGAGGGTGGGGGGTTTTCACATTGGCAATGACCCTAAGGGTATGGCACGTGATTGGAGCAACAAGGGGTCCTTTTAGGCCTTGCATAATTTTAAAGCCTTTAGTCTAAGAAAATTGTCATCAAGGGATAGAAAGTGGGACAATATAGTGGTACCATCCCTAAAAATATGGAGTTCCCACCCGACTTTGGTAAGGATAAGAATCCAAGGAAGGCAAATTTTGAACCTAATCTAAATCAATTAGAGGGTCCATCTCATCTTCACCCCTAATCAAAGATTGGGTTCGAAAATTAGGTAAAACTTAGGAAAGAGACTAAGCACCCTAAAACTACCTGGACATTAGAATCAGGCCTTTAGGCATCTTTGGTTCACTTTTAATATTTCAATTGGGTTATTGATAGTCCAATTAATGACCCTAAGCATGCATCTAACCATAAAATCACTTAGACAAATGAAGTCATCTGCTTCAAAAGGAAAAGGATCGTGCATCATGGCAAAAAAGGGAATAATGGATTCCATTATCCATAAACAATATTATAAAGAGGGGAATGGGATCATATGACATGGCATAGGGTTTTTACATTCATTATCATCCATCTATTTAGGCATAATCATTCATAAATATTTAGGATGGTAATGAAAACCAATTTTAAGGTCTAACTCAAGTAAGAACACCTATACCTAAAGAAAGAAAACAAGTTAGTGACTAATAAGAGGAAAGTGAGTAAAAGAAACTGAAAGGAAAGCAAATAAAGTCCATAATAATCATGTTACCACATCTCTACAATTAAGGAACCTAAACATACATCTAAGTCCATAATATCACGTCTCTTATCACTTGGACAACATTAAACATTAATAAACATGAATATATGCATTATAAAGCAAAAATTGTGAACACATAATGCAAAGCCTAATTGAGGATCTTCAATAGCCTAAGACTAAGTCATCATAAAAGGAGGTCATGGGATTAATGAATCCTCCCCCTCATTGCTCACCAAGAGCTAGGCATCCACAAGCACTACTAACTATAAGAAGGGCTAAAATGCAAATTGACAAATGAGAAGTTATAAAGCCAAAACATATATTAATGGTGCTTAAAAGTGAATAAACAAAAAATGTATACTAGCATAGAAAGACTTTCAAGGTCTTAGGAGTGGTTAGCTCCTCACATGGTCACTGTAAAAAAAGGATCAAAATAGAACCTTGAACATCACATAAATCACAAATGAATGAACATGAAGCATTGTATGAAAGAAGTTGTAAAATCACTTTAAAATCACTCCCAAGTTCTATTTTTTATACGAATAGGGATCCTAGGATGTTTAGCCTCCACCTATCCTATTGTTAGAACATTAGAATGTTAAAAAAAATGTTTTAAATAAGGTAAAGTCTAGATGGGGAAAGAAATTCATTTTTGCAATATTGTCTACCAGTAAAATTGAGTTATACAGCCTAAGATATGGGTTGTACAAACCCTATTTCCAGGGTTTTAAAAAAAGAAAAATAAAAGAAGAGGAAGAAGAAGAAGAAAAGGGAGAATGAGGGGTTTCCTAGATGCCTTTGTGTGTTTTTATGCCTTTAAAGGCTTACAAGTTCAATACTTTCCTCCAAAATGCCTACATAAGGCATAAAAATGAAAAAAAAAAAAAAAAAAAAAAAAAAAAAAAGGGATGGTTGTACCTTGG